>PVKC010049730.1:0-10682 GCA_004027635.1 Crocidura indochinensis
GAAAAGGATGGGGAGAGATAGAGAGAGAAGCAAATTGCCCACCCTAAAAATAGGAGGTAGGAGTGATGAGGTGAGAGGGTAGGGAAGTAGAGAGTGGGAGGAAAACAGGAGATATTGGTGGCAGGAAGGGTGCATTGGTGAAGGGCAGTGTACAATAAAAAAAGAGTGCTTACAAAAAACCTGCAGTTAACAACATAATTCACAAACAATAGATTTTTCAACATAAGTTATGCAGCATGCACTACTGTCCACTGCTACCCCCATAGTCATTATTGTACATTACGTTATAGCGAATTTTAAAAAAGTAAAGAAAAGAAATAAAGGGCAGTACTTTATTTTTAAAGTGATATATAAACAAGTTCAATGCACAAAAATAAATCTTATTTCTCTGTTAGAAATAAAAGTTTGATAAAGTTAAATTGAAAATTTTACAATCTAATATGAAAGTATGAGTCTCAAAACATGTGTGACCTATAAACAGCAATTACAAAAACAGCTGAAAAAATAAGTCAACACAAGAGCAGATACATTATAATCATCAGACTCAATGCAATTAAGATAGCAATTTTTAAAAAGTCCCATATAACTTGTTCCATATATTAAATATAACCACAACTAAAGATACAAAGTCTTTTGTTTGTTATTTTACTTTTAGGGGTTTACTCAGGGCTTGCTCCTGGTTCTGTAATTAGGAATCACCCTCTGTGTTGTGCTATGAACCCCCAGAGCCTCATACATGATTTAACTCTGTTGAGTTAAATCCCTGTCCACAAATGTTTTTAAAGTATAAAAACAACCTTATTCTGAAACATAAGTGTTATTTGGTAACATAAGTAGAAATGCAAAAAAAAAAATTAAAGTAGCGATGCCAATATTGAGAAAATAGACTTAGAACAGTGAAGAACAAAGTTGGAGGATTTAAGAGAATTCTGTGAATCTATTGATAACTGTATAGATAAAAGTAAGGTATTGGCATAAGTACAGATAAACAGAAAATGGGACTAAACAGAGACTCTAGAAAAAATAGAGAGAATGGATTAAAAATTGAGGGGCTGGAGTGATAGCACAACGGTAGAGCATTTGCCTTGCACGGTGCTGACCCAGGAGGGACACAGGTTCAATCCCTGGCATCCTATATGGTTCCCTGAGCCAGAAGCGATTTCTGAGTGCAGAGCTGGGAGTAACTCCTGAGTGCCACTGGGTGTGGCCCAAAAACCAAAAAAGAAATAAATAAATTGCTGTAGGTCTAATTCATATAATGGAACAGTACAAAAAACCGAAAGAGAATGAACTGTTACTGCAATTTAACATGAAATTAATTGAATATGGAATCGTGAGTGATGGAGGTCTGACACAAAAGCATAAATAAAGCATGACTTGATGGGGAGCCCATACTCAGCGGTGCTCAGGGGATACTCTTGAGAATCTGTTTCAGAAGTAATCCCTGTCAGTTTTTGAGGGACCATATGTAGTGTCAAGGACTGAATCATCGAACCATATGCTAGTGCAAACAAAGCAAGTGCCTTACCTTATATACTGTCTATTCAGTCCCCAATTTCATTTTCATATATTTTAAGAACAGGCAAAATATTATCCAGATCAGTGTTTCTCAACGATTTTTTTTTACCATGACCCCTTTCCCAACTTGTTTCCCTCCTGTGTACCTTATCCAACCAGTTGGACTATAGTCTCATGCCATGGCTTCCATTTTTGAAATTTTCACCTGTGACCCCATGGGAATATACTAGGGCACACAGGAGGTTATATAGCCCCTGGTTAAGAAACACTAATCCTGAATGATGTGAAGTCATAAAAACAATTAACTCTGTTTAGAGATTATTAACTAGAAGTGGGTCAGGGGATCAAATTCAGTTTAGTCATATGCAAGTCAAGTGTACTATCTCTCTCCCTGTTTTATATAGCTTAATATATATTGTGGTTATATGTAAAAAGTAAGATGTCTACTTATTAGAAGTATACTTAATATACTTTATTAGCATGCATGCTATTCTTTTATAGAAATAATTAGTAGCCTATTGTTTGATTCATGTATTCAACAAAATTAAAAATTTTATTTGGAAAATACAGGCTACACTGAACTTTCAATCTCTGACACTGCATTTTAAAAATGATGATAACTGAGGCACAGAGAGTTTAAGTATCTTGACTAAAGCCACACAAATAGAAAGAAATACAGGTTGAACTTAAATGTAGATAACCTAATTTGAGAGTTTGATCTCAATCAATATAATCTTATCCCTCCCATATGATCCAGCAATACTACTCCTAGGGATACCACCCTATGAATACCACCCTATGAACACAAAAACACAACACAAAAATGGCCTCTGCACTCCTATGTTCATTGTAGCACTATTTACAATAGCCAGAATCTGGAAACTATCCAAGAATAGATAAGTGCCCAAGAATAGATGAGTGACTAAAGAAACTGTGGTGCATCTACACAATGGAATACTACGCAGCAATAAGGAAAAAAATGAAGTCATGAAATTCACTTATACATGGATAGATATGGAATATTATGCTGAGTGAAATGAGAAAAAGGAAAAGGGACAGACATAGAATAACGTCACTCATTTGTGGGATATAAGAAAAATAAAATGCACTATGATAATAATACCCAGAGATAACACAGATGAGTGCCAGGAGAACCAGTCCACAAAGCTTGCTACGAAGAGCAGTCAGTGCAGTCAGAGCAGAGAAATGTTCACTATGACAATGATAGCTGGAACTTATTACTCTGGACAAGAACTTAGTGTAGACAGGGGATAAAGAGAAATGCACGGTATCCTTCCTTTAATTAACAATAGTGCAAACTACAGTGTCAAAAAAAGGAAAAGAGAGCAAGATTCAGAGAGAGAAGCAAAATGCCTGCCCCTGAGACAGGTGTGGGGGTAGATGGGTCGGAGGGGAACCAGGGACACCGGTGGCAGGAAAAGTGCACTGGTGAAGGATGGTGCAAAGTATGTGACTGAAACTCAAGTACGAATAATGTTGTGACCATGGTGCTTAAATAAAATCATTTAAAAAAATCTCATCCCTACAAACACTGAACAAGACTGTTCATTCCACTACCTGATGGAAAACATACAACGTAGCATGAGGAGGTCACAGAGACATACTTTTTGGTTTAGGATCATTGGTTATTTCTAATCATGCGTTTTGACACGAGAAGCTTAAGCTGGCAAAATAAATATGATCACCAGTATTAAGCTAGACAAAGAGGGTACCACCTACTCTAGCAGCCCGGGGAGTGATGGTGGGGGATATGGGTTGCCAGAGGGAATGGGGGTGGAGGGAGGACAAATTTGGTGATGGGTATTCCCCTGATTCAATGTTAATATGTACCTAAAATACTACTGTGAAAAATATGTAAGCCAATATGATCAAAATAAAAAATTTTAAAAAAGAAACTTTTTAGGGACCAGAGTGATAGCATAATGGGTAAAGCATTTGCCTTGCATGCATCCAACCTGAGTTTGATCCCCAGCAGTCCATAAGGTTCCCTGAGTCTACCAGGAGAGATTTCTGAGTGCAAGAACCAGGTGTAACTCCTGAGTACCTCTGGGTGTGGTTGAATTCCCTCCAAGTGGATAGAATGTCCAGTTTTCAGTATTCATTCAGGATTACCATAATTGTGCTATAACTTTTTTCATGTTTTATAAATTGGACAAAGAACAGAGTTATGTGAAGTTGAGCTGTCATATTATGCAGACATTAATCCAAGATTTGAAGAGCAATTTCTGTATATCGAGGATATCTTTCAAGTAAAAGTTTCCAAAATAGCTAATGATGGATTATAGCTGTTTATTCTATTTTCATTATCATCATTGTTACAGTATAATCACATAATACAAAGGAAAATAAAAAAATAAGTGAAGTAGTGAATTTAAGATCTTTTCCTATTGTTATTAATCAATCACATTTTTTACATCTTTTAAATTATATCCCATACTTACTGAATCCACGAGATTTTCTGTTTTATCTATCAATAGTTCCAATCTTTCTCCTCGCTGAGCTACCAGATCTGAAAATTTGGGAAAACAAAGTGTTTTAGTTAAAATATTATTTTTAACTTTGTTTCAAGTAAAATCTGATTCTATAGTTGACATTTTGATAATGAATATTTGTTACAGAAGCACTTATATCTTTAAGTTTCAAAAGTAAAATTATTATCTAAAGTTGCTGTTGGCTGATTTTTTTCTCTAAGAGGACAAATATAAAATAGAATAAGTAGATTTTGTGGGTCAGTCTGTCACAATAACTGAACTTTGTCAGACAAAGAAAACAAATAAACGAATGGGCAGAGATGTGTTCCATGAAATTTTATATAGAAAAACAAGAAGCATGTAAGGTGTGATATCAGGGTTATAGTTTGCTAATCCCTACAGTAGAGACATAATCTGAGAGAAAAGAGGGTAACCTTTAGAATAATTGAGGTCTCTACATTCAGAAGTATAGTATGAAAAGTCCTGCAAACTCTCTGAAAACATAAATGGTGAAATTTTAAAAACAGCAACTACAGGCAACAATCATTCAAAAATTTCTAAGAATTAAAAGAAAACCAAAATTAAACTAAACAAAAAATCTTTAAAAATTGCTTAAGTACTAAAGGCATGCAATGTTATTGCTCCCCCAGATTAAACTATCAGAACATTTCTCAAAAGAACAAAAAGAACAACACAGTTCTACAGTGGAATGATATAAACTGTTGAAAAAAAAGTCAATTAGGATACTCTATAGAGCAATACTTTCCTCTGACATGAAAAAAACATAAGTAACTTCTAGGCACACAAGTTGAAGAAGTGCATTAGTTGTACTAGACATACCATGTAAAATTTGTTTCAAGGAAAAATATTTATTTTCGTACTTTCAATTTTCATGTTACATCAAAGTATATGAAAGTACATAAATCATTTCTAAAGGTAAATTAAATTGACTGAGAAAAAGAATGCTTAATCAGATAGATGTTGTGTTAATTATAGTATAAAAATTAAAGATAACTATACTATCATTTGCTAATATACAATACGAGGTTCATATGTTAAATATAACAGGTAATAAACAGATGGAGATTTTCTATAAACTACAGTTTATAGTTACTATGCAACTATAGTATATATAACTATGTAATTATAGTTATATAATTATATGCATAGATTATATATAACTATGTAACTATAGTTACTATCAGTTTATTTTTCCTCTCCTTTAGTTAAATACCATGGTTACAATGTTGTTCATGATTGGGTTTCAGTCTTACAATATACACTACCCTTCACTAGTGCACATTTCTTGCTGCCAGTCCCCAGTTTCTGTCCCATCCTCCTCCTGACAGCCCCTGGAGCAGGAATTTTACTTCTCTCTCACCCCATTTTTTCCTTTTAGATATTGTGGCTTGAACTATTGCTGATGAAGGGATACCATGCCTATCACTTTATCTCTGTCCAGCACCTTTCTTATCCAGTGTGATTAGTTCCAATTATCATTGTCTTTGTGGTCTCTTCTCTAACTTAATTGCACTGCTCCACTACTTGTGGCGAACTTCCTATTATGAACTGGTCCTCCTGGACCCCTTTTCTATTGTGTCTGGATATTGTTACAATATTATCCATTTTTTCTTATTTCCCACAGGTGAGTGAAATTATATATATATATATATATATATATGTTTATATCCCTTGCCCTCTGACTCATTTCAATCATAATACTCTTCATATCCATCCATGTATAAGCAGACTTAATGACTTCATTTTCCTTATGGCTCCATAGTATTCCATTTTGTAGATGTCTTTAGTCACTCATCTGTTGTCAGGCACCTGAATTGATTCTAGATTCTGGCTATCATAAAAAGTGTTGCAATTAATACAGGAATATAGAGGGCTTTTCTGTATTGTGTTTTGAGTTCCTAGAGTATATCCCTACGAGTGATAGTGGTAGATCATATGGAAGCTCAATTTATAGCTTTTTGATGAATTTATAGCTTTTTAATGAGTCACTTCCTCTCCTCATCTGCATGAGTTCTGAATGTTCTTGCTTTTTGTGATGTGTGCCAGTCTAGTCTCTGTGTTGTCAGATATCTCATTGTTGTTTTTATTTGCATCTCTATGATAATTAATGATATGGAGCATTTTTCATGTGTGTTTTGTCCATCTGTATTTCTTCTTTGAGGAAATATTTGTTTCTTCTCCCCATTTTTAGATGGGGTTCGATTCTTTCTTAATGAGTTCTACCAGTGCCTTTTATATCTTAGATATAAGATATAAAATGGGTATTTGGTGACTAGTTTCTCCCATTCTGTTGGATAGTCCTCCCTCTAAGATCTGGCACAGACAAGATTAGTCCCTCTCTCCAGTTCTATTCAATATAGTACTGGAAATACTTGCCATAGAAATTAGACAAAAAAAAAAAAGATCCAGGGCATCCAGATGAGAAAGGAAGAATTCAATCTTTCACTGTGTGCCGATGACAAGACACTATATATAGAAAATCCTAAATATTCTACAAAAAAGCTTCTAATAATAGACTTGTATAGTAAAATGGTAAGCTACAAAATTAATATGCAAATCCATGACTTTTTATGCACAAATAATGAAAGAGAACAAAGAAATATTAAAAATATTCTCATTCAAGTTGTGTTTTATAAAATCAAATACCTTGGAGTCAACTTAAGAGTTGAAAGATTTATACAAATAAAACTACAAAACACTGCTTAACAAAATAAAAGATACAAGGAAATGAAGACATATCTTGCTCATGGATTAGGAATTAGCATAATTAAAATGGCAGTACTTTCCAAAGCAATGTACAGATTTAATGCAATCCATGACATTTTTCAAAGAAGTGGATCAAAAATTCCTGAAATTCATATGGAAAAATAAACATCTATGAATCTTTCAGGAGTCTCAAACTTGCTGCCCACGGGCTGCAAATGGCCCTCCGTGCAACATTGTGTGGCCCTGCCCTAGAGGAATTTTGTTTTGTTTTGTTTTGTTTTAGTTGTTTGGATCACACCCCCCCACCCAATGCTCAAGGCTTACTACTGACTTTGCACTCAAGGATCACCCCGACTTTGCCTCCTGTGGCCCCAGGTAAATTGAGTTTGAGACCCCTGATCTAAAGCAATTATTAGAAAAAAGAAGATGGGATCAATCTCTTTCCCCAAGTTTAAACTGTACTCTAAAGCAGTAGTTATTAAAACACCATGATACTGGAATAAAGATAGAACCTCAGATCAATGGAATAGAATTGAATTTTCTGAAGCTGAATGTGATCAATTAATCTTTGATAAAGGAGCAAGAAATACAAAGTGGAGCAAGGAAAGCCTCTTTAACAAGTGGTGTTGGAAAAGCTGGTCTACATGCAAAAAAGTAAATACAGACCTGTTCAAAAAGGCCAAATCAAAATGGATTAAAGACCTTGATATCATAAGGTGCATAGATGAAAACATAGGAGGACATTACATAACACGGAAGCTAAACACATTTTCAAGGAAGAAACTCCACTGACCAAGCAAGTCAAATAAATAGGACTACACTGAAATGAGAAGATTCAACACCTGAAAAGAAATCCTGACTAGGATATACAAAGTCACTGTCAGTATAAAATGCACTATTTTAATAGTACAGCAGGTAGGGTGCTTGCTTGCACACAGTTGACCCAGGTTCAATTCTTGCATCTTATATGGTCTCCCAAGTCCCAGCAAGTGAGACCACTGAGTACAAAGCAGGAGTAAGCCCTGAACTCTGCAAGGTATGTCCCAAAGAGTAAACAAATAAATAAATAAATAAATACATGTGCTATTTTATCCGCAGGTGTTTTATATAAAGCAAACACCCAAAGTAAGTTCTCTCAAGGTTTAAAAATTGGAAAGAGCATATCACCATAGAAAATCACAATCCAAAGGTAGGCAGAAATGGAATATGGGTGATTAGAAGTAAAGAAAATAAAATTGGTAAGTTATAAACAATGTAATATTAGTAATAAACAACTGCTCAATAAAAATGTATCTAATAGGAGCCAGAGCAGTGGTGCCTTGCAAGCACTAGCCAAGAACAGACCAAGGTTCAATCCCCCAGCACCCCATCTGGTCCCCCAAGCCAGGAGCAATTTCTGAGGGTATAGCCAGGAGTAACCCCTGAGTGTCAATGGGTGTGCCCCCCCAAAACTGTATCTGATATACCAGTCCAAAACTGTATAGTTATAAACTAGTAGTTTTATATTTAAATAAATAAGGCACAATATATGCAGCCTATAAGAGAAGACTTCATATTTACATAAATAATAGGTTCAAATAAAGAGCAAAAGGAAGTATGTTATGCAAGTGAAAATTTAAAAATATTGCTTCTTGGTCTTTTGGCTAAGATCAAGTAAAAATCAAAAGAACGCTATATATTAAATATATTAATTAAACTTAAAATAGTAAAAAACCTGACTTTAAGCCAAAATTTATTATATCATTAAAATTGAGATTCTGTGATTGAGATTCTTTTACAATAATTTTAAAGACAGTTTCTCATGCATATAATTCCAAAACCACAGCTATCGCCAATGTACACATATTCTCCTTTTAATCATCTCAACTCAATTGTGTGGATAATTCTTCCTTTGTGTTGCCTTTGGCCCTTTTTTCTACCTTGCTGTGATCTTCTGAGTACCACAAATGAAAGCAATCATTTTGTACTTATTCTGTGCCTATTTCTTTCTGATTGATTCACTCAGCATGATCTCCTTTAGTTCCAACTATGCTGCAGCAAATTGCATGATTTTGCTGAGAGCTGAACAGTATTCTATCATGTACACACACCACAACTTCTTGATTCGCTCATCTATATTTGGGTATTTAATAAACAAGTTACAATGTTAGCATTGTGCTAAGTGTGACAATGAACACAGGTGTGCACATATCCTTCCAAATGAATGTTTGTGTTTGGGGGATAGATGCCAAGAAGTGCTCTATTGGATCCTAAGGGAGTTCTATTCCTAATTTTGGGTAGATCTCTATATCGCTTTCCATAGAGGCTGAACCAGAATGACACTTCACCAACAATGGATGATGATTCCTTTCTCACCATGACACTAAAATCACTAAAATAGACAAAAGTCTATTTCTAGACTTTTGGATATGTGCCATTCTCAGCAGTGTTCAATGTTGTCTTAATGTTGTTTTGATTTTCATTTTCCTATGACTGAAGATTAACATTTTCATAAGCTTATTGGCCATCCATATGTCTTCTTTGGGAAACTGTTCATTTCCTTATTTTATTTGTTGATGGAGTCATTGGACTTTTTGTTGTTGAGATTTGTGAGTATTTTGTAAATCTTTGTAGATATCAACTCTTATAAATCATTTCTTCCATTCATTTGAGTATCTTTTATTATTATTGCTGCAGTTTCTTTCATGTGCAGAAGCTTTTTAACTTGATGTATTCCCATTTGTTCATTTTTGTTTTACTGTTTCTGTCATTGTGGTCATCTCATTAAAGACTCTCTGAAATCAATTTCCTAAACATTCTGCCAACTATTTTTGTCAATGTATTTTATGGATTTTCTTCTAATCTCTAATCTACTTTGAGTTTACTTTTATGAATGGTAAAACATGGTTATAATTTCATTTTTTATATTTTTAAACACCTTGATTATTACATACATGATTGTATTTGGCTTTCAGTCATGTAAAGAACACCACCCATCACCAGTGCAACGTTCCCATCACCATTGTCCCAAATCTCTCCTCCTTCCCATTTTCACATGTTTTTATCTTTTTGTTTTGGGGCCATATCTAAGGGTACTAAAGGATAAATCCTGACAGGGATCAGGGGACTATATGGAGTTCAGAGGATCAAATCCAGGTCAGCCACATGCCAAGCAAAGGCACTACCCACTATACTATCACTTCAGATCGACATGCTTTTTTTGTTTTTTGTTTTTTAATATAATTTTTATTTTAATTATAGTGGCTTACATATCATTCACAGTAATATTCCAGGTACATATTTACATTGAGTCAGAGGAATTCCTACCACCAAATTGTCCTCCTCCCACATCCGCTCCCATCCTGCCTCCCATATCCTCCACTCTCCCCGCAGGGGCTGCTAGAATGCATGGTCCCTTCTGTGTCTAGTTTATTACTTAGTGGTCTTATAACTGTTTGGTCTTGGTGCCTCCATTACTGCCCCCTCTAATTGGGAGGCGGGACTAGAAAGTTCAAGTTATGTGGTTTTGTTTGAGGAAGAGAAAAGTAATATAATGGGGTAAAAATCTACTACACCCACTATAAGCAGAGTCATTCTAGAGGCTCTATCCTTGGTTTGAGAGACGAAGGGGGAAAAAAGAAGGTGAAACAACACAACAGTTCTAAAAGAGGAATCAAATAAGATACCAGTGAGCACTGCAGCAATAAAAATATGCACCTCATAATTGCTATGATCATGAGATAGAAAATATGACAAGGTGCAAAAAGGAAGAAGAGAGAAGAAGAAAGAAAAAGTAAATATATGAATAAAAAATGTAGTGACGCTGGAGGTAAGGTGCCTGCGCTAGGACGGACCACGGTTCGATCCCCCGGTTCCCCATATGGTCCCCCGTGCCTGCCAGGAGTGACTTCTGAGCGAATAGCCAGGAGTAACCCCTGAGCGTCACTGGGTGTGACCCAAAAACCA
>PVKC010049731.1:0-10683 GCA_004027635.1 Crocidura indochinensis
AAAAATACATATCTGATTCAGATTTGATCCTCAGCATCCCAGAATGGTCCTTTGAACCTACCAGGAATAATCTCTACTCTCAGAGCCAAGAGTAAGCTCTTAGTTCTTCCAAGTGTGGTAGAAATAATACATATCCTATGCCATCAGAAGATGACTCAGTGGTAAAAGAGCCTGACTTGTAAGCATGAGACCATAAGATCAAGCACTGGTTCAATCACATGCAATGATTCTATCAGCACTGGGGATCCTGTGATCCCCAGCTTTGTGATTTACAGAAGACCACACTCAGGTTGCAAGAGCAATACAACCAAGAGGTTCCTGGTGAGCACTGAAATTTTAGAAGATATCTAAGTATGTGGTCATGGTGTAACAGCACCCACCCCCTGCCTTAGTGAATGCATATAATACTGTAATTAAAGTAGTGCAGCCCCTGACAAGCACCTTAGTCAAGCGTGCAAGTCCTGCTACCTAATATACTAACCCCTGGTCATCATACCATGAACAGAAAGAATAAATATAATATGAAAATGGAATTTTTTATACATTAAAAAGCATATTGAAAATCCATGATTGAATGTCTGATATGTGATGTTTCAAGACCAATCTTTTCACTAGTGTTCACTTCTCTCCACAAATGTTGAAAAAGGACATTTTAAAAAGGATAATTGATTTCTATGATACTAGCCCTTTTCTGTGCTGACAGACTATATTTAGGAAACCTTCCGTATTAACTGGGTATAACATACATATTTTAAGTCTTATATTCTGAAAACATTAAATCAGCATCCTTGGACTTATAGGGCCACAGCAAGAGTGCAGACCAAAAGAGAAATATAACATAGTTCTCATAGGCACTTACTCTCGGAATGGACAAAGTATTGAGGAAAAATGGAATATACTCAGCAGTCTGGCAGTTAGCAGAACTCATAAAAAATGATTTTCCTGGGGCCTGGGAGATAGCATGGAGGTAAGGCGTTTGCCTTTCATGCAAAAGGTCATCGGTTCGAATCCCGGTGCCCCATATGGTCCCCCGTGCCGGCAAGGAGCAATTTCTGAGCATGGAGCCAGGAGTAACCCCTGAGCGCTGCCGGGTGTGACCCAAAAAAACCAAAAAAAAAAAATGATTTTCCTTTAAAAACAGTTTTACAGTATTGTGCTTTTATTAAAAATCTTAGGCTCCCCCCGCCCCCCGAGAATCATTCTGCTATAGTAACAAGCAGAAACAAAGCAGAGTGGGTGACATCCAAGAAAATGACTTTGGAGCCATAATGTACGTATCCTACACAATAAACACTGTCATTTCATATAAACTGGAGAGAGTTGGGTAAGAAACTTGCTATTATGGAAATTGCTCTAACACTTATTTCTACAGATGTAGGCTCAGAAAAAAAAAATTCACAACTGTATCGAAATGGAAACAGATTGCTGGATTCAGCGGGGAGGTTGACAGGCAGTGAATATTTCTGTTAAGAAAACATTTCCAATGAACTCTTTTCACCTCTGGGTTTGAAACAATTTCCCAAATGGGGGAATCTCCTAAGGGACTTGATGACGGATCCGAAGGATGGGGATGGCTCCTTCAGAGCAACCTTGCTATAAATCCAGTGTGGTAAAACTGAGACTCACAATTCATTCATTCATTCATCTCACAAATATATACTCAACACAAACTGTGAGTCCAGTAGTTTTAGAAGACTAAGTCAGAGTAGAAAACAAGGTAGGTAGAGTGAGTTAGCAAGAAAGAAGAAACAACTCATAACATCATAACACAAAGTAAGTATACAAATAAATTGCTATCTACACTAATGTTTATGATGACCTATATTAAAAAAAATTAAGCTGGTTCATTACAAGTGTGATGAAAAACTATTTGTCTGGGAGGTCTGACAAAATCTCTACTGAGTTGTCCATGGTCATTTCTGCCTTGGGTGGTAACCTAAGAATGTTGATCTGAATAATGACTACAATATTCACTTAATCAGTGTCTTCACTTCAAAGTGTTTTGGCCAGTTAGATAGATCTTAATGCTGGGTCCTCTGATTGCAAATAGATTTTGAAAGTATACAAAATATATGGGTTTCTTTCTTAACAACACGTACATCATAGGCATGTAAGAGATAATACAAAATAATGCCAAACACTCATATCTGGAAAGTGGACTTGACAAAGTACCAAGTGATTCTAAGCATTGTACTGAGTTTGTTCATTTAAGTGTGTTCACTTGTTCTGAGTTTGTAAAAGCAGATAGTAAACTGGGAGGGAAGGCAAAGTATTTTTGTGTTCACTGAGGTCTTTCTAGCTCCTACTACACAGTGCATAGTAAAAGAAAGTGCTCACAATCATATGTTGTTAGCTTATTAATAGCTGATAAGTTAGTTCAGTCTCTTTATAACAACAATAACAACAGTAATTGTTTTTTTTTCTTTTATTTTGGAAGGGGACACACCTGGCAGTACTCAGGGCTTACTCCTGGCTTTGTGCTCAGAAATCATTTCTGGCAGACTTGGAGGACCAAATACCTGTGATCAAACCTGGGTCGACCACGTGCAAGGCAAACCCCTTACCCAGTGTGCTATCTATCACTCCAACTCAACAATTCATTTCTGATTTTACTGCAATATTTTTCTCCATGAGGGATAATCCCTTTTGCTTTTTTGGATCTCCTGCCTCATTACCATAATAGGAAAACGTTTTCCATTGAATTTAATCCTGACACTAGAATTATAGATTTTTAATTAAATTTTACAAATAAAATTGTATTTCAGATACACTAGGGGGACCCCGTGGTGAATTTTAAAATAATCATGTAGTGCAATTCTTTCCCAAGGCAAAATATGCCATTTTTGATGCTATTTTTAAAACCAAGTCTTATTTCATATTGGATAATAGGGACATGGTGCTCTTTTTAGATGCTTCTGTAAACCAGTCCTGTATTTCTTACCACATATTTATCTGTTTATTTATTCACTGAATTCTCTATAACGCTAATTTTTTTTAAAATAAGAACCTTGGGGCCGGTGAGGTGGCGCTAGAGGTAAGGTGTCTGCCTTGCAAGCGCTAGCCAAGGAAGGACAGCAGTTCGATCCCCCATCGTCCCATATGGCCCCCCCAATCCAAGGGCAATTTCTGAGTGCTTAGCCAGGAGTAATCCCTGAGCATCAAATGGGTGTGCCCCCCCCAAAAAAAAAGAAAAAAGAAAATAAGAACCTTATTTATCCTATGTCCTCAGAATCTATCAGGTCCTTGGAATTTATATTTTATAATACTTTTTTTGGTGGTTTTTGGGTCACACCGGTGGCGCTCAGGCTCTACTCCTGGCTCTATGCTCAAAAATCGATCCAGGCAGGCTCAGGGGACCATATGGGATGCAGAGGATTGAACCAAGGTCCATCCAGGTTTGGTTGCATGCAAAGCAAAAGCCCTACCGCTGTGCTATCGTGCCAGACCCTATTTTAAAATGATTTTAAGTAACTTGAATGTAAGTAAAAAGGGTTGACTTTGTTCCCATTACTAATTCAAGAGATTTGTTCTGTAGAAAAGAATGTCCATTTTGGAGCTCTTCAACTGAGTCTATCTTGATGATTCAGAAATGCATGTTGGTAACACAGGGAATCTCTGCAACTCAGAAACAAAAAAGTTTGCTTTTAAGTACTCTTGTTAGCATTTCACTAAGGTTTAATTAATTAAAAATATATCGATGGCAGGAAATGAACACCGGTGATGGAATGGGTGTTGGAACATTGTATGAAACTCAACCATCAGTGACTGTTTAACTGCATCTGAGGGTGATTCAATAAAAAAATTAAAAAATATTTGAAGTGCCACTACACACTACCTCCTATCTTCCAAAGCAGACTGTAGCCTTCAGGACAGTATGACATATCCATGCATATATCTAACATCTTTAGTTATTATGCAGGAATGGGTAAAACCCTGACAATTCAGTGAGCCACTTCATAAAGATGCTTTAAAACTTTGGTAGGCCTCTGACAAAGGTGCTCCTTTATGAGAATGTAAGAATGACCTAGTGATTTTGATCACAAAGGAGGTGATGCTATTAGGTAGATGGCTATGGCAATCAGGGTATGACCTACTGTGATCAATAGGACAATAATTTGTAGTCACAGAACATTTACTGTTTACCTCACAAATGATCTATATGTAAGTAAATCCAATGCTAATGTAGCAGAGTCATCATCCATGGGACATAGCTATTGCATAATAGCTATTCTTTAGGCATTTTCATAGTAAATTGTTTACTATTATCAATCCAGGTGTCTTTACAGTGATTGTTTTTATTCACTTATTTTTTTAATTTTTATTTAGACGCTATGCTTTAAAATACTATTTATTATAGTTTTATATATAGAGTTCCAGTAACACACCCAAAATTAGTGTCTCAGTGTGGGTGACTAATATTTCCTACCAATAGGTATTTGTCAAGATTAAATTTTCTTCCAACCCCTCAGCTCCCAATAATAGGCTCAGTTCTTTCTATACCACTCATGTGTTGTTGCCTTTAGCCATTTGTTATTATCTTAGTATGTGAAAAGGAAGCCTCAGGCTCCATAACCAGGAAATGAAGAGACACGGGTCTGGAAGCAAATGGGTCTGGAAACAAATGTTGATGTAAGAAATAATCCACACAGTAAAAGGAGTAAAAATGAGTTCGGAATTTTTAACAAGTAAGCTAGGAATTCCAACACACAAGCTGTCCACTACTAAGACGTAGGTAACTTAGTGGAGGAAGACCAAAGAATGCCCACAGCTTTCTTGAGGCCCAGGCTTTCATTAACAAGAACCAGACCACATCCTGGGGTAAAGAACAAATATTGATTAAGGTGGAAACCAGTAATCCAACTCCAGATCACCTCTCCCCACGTAGAGAACAAATACTGAGTAGGGTAGGACCCGGTTAATCCAGCAATATCTTTCTTTATATTATACATATGAGAGAAATTATATTGTTTTAATCCCTCTATTTCTGACTGACTCTCATCCTTATATACTCTAGTTCCATCTCTTTCCTTCTTATAACTGAGTAGTATTTCATTATATACATATAGTACAGTTTCTTTATCCACTCACCTATTATCGGGTATTTGAGATTGTTTCCAGATCTAGGCAGTTGTAAGTAGTGCTATAATGAACATAGGAGTGCAGGTGTCTTTTCAAAAATAAGATATTTGGAGGTCAGAGAGATAGCACAGCAGTTGGGCATTTGGCCAACCCAGGATGGAAGGTGTTTGATCCCTGCATTTCATATGGTCCGTCGTGCCTGCCAGGAGCGATTTCTGAGTTTAGAGCCAGAAGTATCCCCTGAACACCATCAGGTGTGACCCAAAACCAAAAAAAAAGTGAAACTTCTTGGCAACATGGAAGTTAAATTCTTAATTTTTTTGTGTGTGTGAAAGTCCAGAGACTGTTTTCCATAGAAATTAAACTAGTTGACTTTTCTACCAAGAGCTAATGAGGACTCCTTTTCCTCTAAATCTATACCAGCAATGGGTTGTTTTTCTTCTTTTTGTTTGCTTGTTTTTAGGCTGTACTCAGCAGCACTCAGAGGTTTCTTCTGGCTCTGCACTCAGAAATTGCTCCTGTCAGGCACTGGGGATCATATGGGATGCTGGGGAACGAACTTGGATCTGTTCCAGGTCAGTCTCATGCAAGGCAAATGCCCTACCTCTGTGTTATTGCTCTGGCCCCTGTATTCATTTTGTTGCATGTCACTCTTACTAGTATGAGGTGAAATTTCATTTTTATTTGAAATTCTCTGATGATAAATGACAGTGATGATTTTTCATTTATCTATTGGCTATATGTATATTTTGTTTTAGGAAGTATACGATTTTTAAAATTTTTGTTATTAAGTTTTTTAAATGCTTTATTTATCATTTTAACGACAGGATGTGAGGAAGACAAAGTCACAAAAAGCAATTCTCCCCCTTTGCTCTCTTTTTAATCAGAGAGGAAAAGTTTTTCCATAAAGGGACTTCCCTAGGTATTTTATATGCCAGTGTTAGGTCATGTGATAATTCCTGCAGGTAGATAGGTTCAGGAAAGTAAATCTCTCAGTTTACCAAATCATAGTGGGAAGTGCTTTGAGGAAAAAGGAGTGATAAATGTCTGGATATTAACTTAAAAAGTCTACCTCAATAATAGAGCGTGAGAAAAAATTCTCTAGAAGTATTATACTTCCTTTTTTTTTTTGGTAGTTTGGTTATTTTGAGTTCTCAGGCCTTATTTATTTCTGACTCTATACTAATGGATCAATCCTGGTGTACTCGGTGGGCAAACATACCAGGGATGGCATACCTTAACTTCTCTACTATATCCAAGTCCTAGGAAGAACTTCTTTTTGGCCTGAATCTTAAAAGATAAATTTATTTCAAGAAAATGGTATGGGCAGGATAAGAAGAAGATAAAGATCATAGGCTAAGTGGAAAAACTGTAAGAAAATATGTCAACACAGGGTAGGATTTTGTTTTAAATAAATTTTAAAACTGAATTGCCAGATATAGGTATGAAATTGTTCAGAATAGATTTTCAGTCATAAAATGTCCAGCACCTATCCCTTCACCAGTGTACATTGTCCACCACCAATGTCCCCAATTTTTCACTCATTCTTTCCCCCTTCCATTTCCACTGACTGACTCTGTGAAGAGATTTTTCATATTTCTCTTTCTTTCTCTGTCTTCCTTTTTTCTCTTTAGACACTGTGGTTTGCACTATTGTTACCGAAGGAGTGTCATGTATATTGTTTTACCTCCACAGGGTAGGATTTTAGAGAAATAATCAAAGGTATAATGAAAGAGGAGGCAGAAGAAATAAAGATTGACAGTAAAAAAATATTTAAAATGAGTAAAGTGATCATGCTCATTTCAAAGATAGAAACAAAGGATAGTGTGGTATTAATATCCAGAGACAGTAGAGATGAGGGCCAGAAGGACCAGTCCATGGTAAGAAGCTTGCCACAGATAACAAGAGAGTATAGTTAAAGCAGAGAAGGGACCCCATATGACAATGTTTGGGAATGATCACTCTGGATAAGAACTGGGTGTTGAAAAGAGATAAAGTGATATGCATGATACATCTTAAATAACAATTTTGCAAGCCACAGTGTCTAAAAAAAGAAAGAGAGATATAAAAATATTTGTCACAGAAGTATGCAGGAGAGGGTTGGGAGCGCGGGAAGGGAAACTGGGAATATTAGTGGTGGGAAATGTGCACTGGTGAAGGATATTTGGCATTGTATGACTGAAACTCAATCATTTACAACTTTTGCAACTGTGTGTCTCACAGTGATTTGATTAAAGTATTTGTTCATAATAAAATAAAACATTAAAGGAAAATGTCTAAGTAAATTGAAGTGAAAATTTCAAATTGCAAAATATTTGAATTTCTGAGATTGTAAAGAGTTGTATAAAATAAATCGTGCAGCTATAAGAAAGCTTCAATACTTGTAGTGGATATAACTGGAGTGTATCACATTAAATAAAATAAGTAATAGCAAGGGGAGTAATACTTGATTATATCACTGGATTATATTAACACTGTATTATATCACTGATCTGTGATATATAGAACAAAGTAAGGGAAGAGATAGTATGGAATTATATTAAGGCTTGATCTTAGACTCAAAATTAAACTTACTAAGAAGTTGAAGAGAGTTGGAGGAATAAAGAAACAAATTAGAAGTAACATAAGGACATGATGCAAATTTTCTATTGGTGAGATGCTGTAGCTGTGCTCATCAAAAATATAAATCTCAACAATAATGTAATCATGGTAAACTTTAACAACAATAAACTTTAATAATGGAATAATATAAATAAGAAAAGAAATTTAAATGTGCACAGTCTTGCCTCTTTTCTAAGATATAGGCATTTCATACATGATATCTCAATGATGAACACATAGTTAATAGAGAACGAGCATTTAAATTGAAAAAATATCTGTGATTGTCCTTTCTTGAAGAAAAATCAACAGACTACACATGAATAGGATGATAATGATGGTGGTGATGATAGGACATAAAGGCCAACAATAATGGCACCTAACAACTATTGAGCCATGATTACATAAAAAATACTGTTTCAGTGATTTATATGTAGATATAAACTGTTAAATATTTGTAGCAGCTCTTTGCGACATATGCTATTAATTTTCCATTCTGCAAGTAAAGCAAACTGAGTTACAGTTGGATTAATTACCACAGTCAAGACTAATGCATAATGGCTCAGCCAGGAGACAGCACACATTTAAAACATGTTGCTTTTTCTCTCTTTCTATAGGCTAGGATGAATATATTGTGTCTGAATATGTTGTGTTTGGCCCGGCAGAGATTAACCCTAATTTTCCTGCCTCTAAGGCTATCATGTCAACTAGTCACCAGGGAACAGAAGTGAGAGGTGGTTGGTATTTTCCCAGATTGGTTTGCCTGAGACATTAGCCTGTAAGCAAGGGATCTGGTCATGAAAATCAATATACCATTGTGCATGTTTTATTAAACTTGGGTTTCTTATTTAAAAAAATAGTCTAAAACAGTCTGTTGCTTTGAGTCTAATCAGAAGCAGTGCTACCACCCACATGCTGTAACAGACAATAAACTAAAGTTAGTTTGGGTCACTGATTTCAGTTTTTTTAGTCCTTCACTTTTTTTTTTATCTTACTAGGAGTATTGTATTAAATACTTGTTAAATGCCATGTCTATATATGAGACCTTGAAAATAATAGAGGAAAATGTATTATTCACTCTCCAAGTTTCAGTGATGTTTATATCCCTGTTTTCTTCCAATCTGTTGGTTATCCTTTCTAAGTTCCCCTTAGAGAAGCTAGAAGTGTATCCTCCAGTCTGAGATTGGCCCAGATACCATTAGATTAGTTTGATGGAGTGGAAAGAAGTCAGGGAATCAAGCCTTTGATCAAATTGTCATAAACTCAAGATTTTTGGATTGAGAGTTTCACAGTGTGGGAAAAACACTAAGTTTGGAGTTAGTTTCCATGTAATTTTACAAGAAAAATGTATAATAAGTATGTAATAATTATATTTCCAAAATTCTGTATTATGAATAAGGTGTTAGGATCAGTCGCTTAAGAGATGTTCATGCCAAAAGAGTTACTGATGCTGTCAATTGATATAGGAATGCATTGGTTTAGGAGGAAAACCATGGTAGGGATGATAATCTGGGAAAATACTACTTCAATAATGCTGCTTCATGTTTTCCTGGGCAGGTGCTTGCCCAACACTATATATCTGCAATGAGATAGGGATAGAAATTCAAGACAGTAAATATGTCATAATAAATTGGCAGTAATTTTATATCTGTTAATAATAAAGCTTTACTTTATTAAAATTTGATTAATTAGGACTGGAGGGATAGCACAGCACGAAGGCATTTGCCTTGTATGCAGTCGATTCAGGACAGATGGTGGTTCAAATCCTGACATCCTGTATGGTCCCCTCTGCCTGCCAGGAGCGATTTCTTTGTGCAGAGCCAGGAGTAACCCCTGATCAACACTAGCTGTGACCCAAAAACCAAAACAATAAAAAAATTTTGATTAGTAACTTATTTCATTTGCACTTTATAAGACAATTTGTATGTGAGGTACTAAGAAAGTATTTGACTCATTCATAGAAGTATTGAATTGTGAGACACATAAAATATAGCTATTAAAGAGATAGAATGAGGATTATGGTACTACATGGGCCCTTTGAGCATTGCTGGCTATAGACCTAGAGATCCCCCCACTAGGGTGGCCTTAGTGGTCTTTGTCACTGCAAAGTCTGAGCTGCACTACATTCTTGGGTTCTTGTGTTGAGCCTTCTGACACTCTTGGCCAAGAATTGCTAGAGTCCTTGAGCACTAGTAGGCAGTCCACCTTCAAAAGAAATAAAAGAAAACCCATTAAAGTAAAATTTCTTACCAAATCTATTATGAGAAATCATAACAGGATGCAGAAATCATCCTTGCATTTGAAAATTTAATTCTAAATATTCATTTATTTTTTTGGCCTTTGGGCCACACCTGGCAGTGCTCAGGGGTCATTCCTGGCTCTGCACTCAAAAGTCATTCCTGGCAGGCTTGGGGGATCATATGGGATGCCAGAAATTGAACCCAGATCTGTCCTGAGTTGGCCACATATAAGGCAAATACCCTACTGCTGTGCATTTCTCCAGCCCTCTTTAAAACCATTTTTTGGGGGTCACACCCAATGTCAATCAGGGGTTACTCCTGGCTCTGTGCTCAGTAATTGCTCCTGGTAGGCTTGGGGGACCATACAGAATGCCAAGAATTGAACCACCATTTGTCCTGGGTCAACTGCATGCAAGGCAAATACCCTACCACTGTGCTATCTCTCTAGCCCCATTTTTTGATATTTTAAAATGTTTTAATTACCACAAATTACAGAATTACTGTTATTCATTAAACTTCAGGCACACAGTGTTCCAACACTATGTGAATTTTTCAATATTATATTTTAATTAAGGAAAAAGTTGACAAATCAATCAGTAAATTAGATACCAGATATAATTAAATTTATTAGTAAATTAAGTATCAGATAGTAGAATATGACATGGAGAAAAATTAAGTAGGGGAAAAGAAAAAATGATGGCAGAGGGAGTTTGGATAAATGATTGTTTTGTTATTTGTTGCTGCATAAGAAGTTAGCAGACACTTG
>PVKC010049732.1:0-10687 GCA_004027635.1 Crocidura indochinensis
CCTTGATCCTGAGTCTATATTTACTCTGTCTATTCAAATGGGTTTCCTGCAGGCAGCAGAAGGTTGGTTTCAATTTTTTGACCCACTTTGCCACTCTGTGTCTTTTAATTGGTGAATTAAGTCCATTAACATTGGTCCTTTGAAAGGCTTTGTACAGACCATATGTATCAAATTCAGTTGTCTGCAGATAGCGGTTTTGGTTTTTGCTTAGGTCAAAGGATGACATGTCTCCTGGTTGCATCATACTGTTAGGTGCTCAGATGGGGCAGCCCTCTCTTAGCTCAAATTGTAACATATATAAAGGGGTATATTATGTGCAATTTTATATGCATACCTATATAAGAAAGATAATTTAGATATTTTATTCATGCATATATATATATACCATTTTGGTTTTGTTTGTTTGTTTGTTTTTGGGTCACATCTGGCAGCGCTCAGGGGTTTCTCCTGGCTCTACACTCAGAAATGGCTCCTGGCAGGCTCAAGGGACCATATGGGATGCCTGAATTCGAACCACCGTCCTTCTGCATGCAAGGCAAACACCTTATCTCCATGTTATCTCTCCAGCCCTTATATATGCCATTTTGACACATGGATTTGAAAAAATATTTCATAAATTACTGGATGATTTATAAAATTAAAATTTTACACAAATTTAGGTGTTTTTTTTGTCTCATACACAGAATTTTTTGAAATTTCTGCAGAAACAGATATAATGAAAATAATGCAATTAAACTAAATTGAGGAACATTGCAGTTTAGGTCATTATTTTCAATAGCTCAGCTTTCTTTTAAGAAAAATATAATCATATTTTCCTCAAAATGTTTACATTCCTAAATTTTTTTGTTTAAAAACATCATCCTGGGCCAGAGTGGTAGCACAGTGGCTGAGAGTTTGCCTTGCACATGGCTGACCCAGGATAGTGTGGATTTAATTTTTGTCATCCCATATGGTCCCCCAAGCGAGGAGCAATTTCTGTTCGTAGAGCCAAGAGTAACCAGAGTGCTGCTGGGTGTGCCCCCCACCGCCAAATAAAACAAAACAAAAATAATTAAAACATCACTTTCCTCTCACTTTGTCTGGATTTAGAAGTCCAAAATTCTTTTTTTTTTTTCTGGGGGAGGGGGGGAGGCACACCAGGTGATGCTCAATGGTTAATCCTGTCTATGTGCTCAAAAATCGCCCCTAGCTTGGGGGGCCATATGGGATGCTGGAGGAATGAACTGCAGTCCGACCTAGGCTAACACGTGTAAGGCAGTCATCTTACACCCTGCACCACCACTCCAGCCCAGAACTCCAAAATTCTTGACATTCTTTTTTTTTTTTTTTTTTCTTCTGCAGCATGTCTTGGCACCATATATGTGTTGATTATGTGCTTGCTACTAAATTTGCAAAGGGCAAAAATAAGTAGGTTTTGGTTCAGGATCAGATTCTACTTCTTTTATACATTCACTAGATACTTTTAGATATCGATCAATTTACCTTCCAGATATACAAAGAAATTACAAAAAATGAAAACTAGAGATTTCTATTTTGCATCTCTCAATGGCACATATAGTCACAAATTGCACTGACAAAGTTTTGAACAAGTAAGAATAATATAAATATATTTGGTTTATTTCTCAGGTACTTCTTTCAATGCACTATTTTAATCTCTCCTTAAAAGTCCACTTTTCATTCACAAGAAATGAATATCATTCTACCTATATTAATATTCACAACTGAATAGCTACTTGCTCTTTAAAACACTTGATTTTTTTTCTTTCATGAATTTAATATCACTGAAACAGTAAATTGACTATACCAACGAAATTTTATTTATTATTCATTTATTATTATTAGCTATATCTCTTTATCATGGTTTGAAGTACAAAAAAATAAAGTCATTATGGTATACTGAAGGTATATATACTACACTAAAACCTTATATTTATTAATTAACATTCTACTAAAATAATACTATAATTTTATTATAATAAATGTTTAACATATTTGGAGATTCACTAAGGTTCTCTAAGTGCATACATATTTTACTTTCAATAAAACAATGCATTTATTATTGTCGTTTTTTTACTTAGTATATTATAATAATTTACTACTCATCAAATTTTTATTTTTATTTCTGAAACATTCAATATCTATCACAATTTGTGAAATTATATTAAAATGTAAAAATTTAAGGGCATTATTAATTTTTCATAGTTATAATAGTGAAAGTAGCTCTATAGATGTGCTATTGTGTTTTTATTTTCATTTTTAATCTTTAATTGTTCTACAATGAAGTTTTATTCAATTCTAATTTTGGGGAGAGAGTTTGTGTGTGTGTTGCTACATTTAGTGGTGCTTAGAGTTTATTCCTTCTCTATGCTCAGGGATCACTCCTGGAGGTGTTCAGGAGCCTATATATATGGGATACCAGTGATAGACCAATGTCAGCAGTGTGCAAGCCAAACACCCCATTCATTATACTATCACTCCTGCCCCAATTTTATATTTTTTAAATTAAGAGCCAAAAAGATTGCTCATCAGGCTAGAGCACATACTTTTCATGTAGGAATACTGGGTTCAATCTTAGCCAGTTGAACCCTGAACATCACTTAGGGCAACCCCAAGTACAAAGCTGGGATTAGATCCTGAGCATCAGCCAATGTTGCCTCAAAAAAAAGTAAATAACTATAAGGATTTTTACTTTACAAAAAAAATTATATAGCAGTCAAATGCATATTTAGTACCAAGATAAAAGCAACAGCAATCTCTTCATATATACATTTTTCATTTGCCTACCATAATTTATATTTCTGAAAATATGTAAAAACTAACGATATATAAAATATAACAATCCTCTTCTCTTTTTTATTTGAAAATTAATAGTATTCAATACATGATGCTGAGAACATTTATATATGAGAAAGTTATTAGAATGTCTAAACATAGTCCTTTAATTTAAGTTGACTGTTAAAGTTTTTAAATATGCAGCAACAACATTTATCGGCCAGTCAACAGAATCAGAAGGATAATTTGATTAAAGATGCTTCTGCCTGCAAACATTTTTCAGTAAACTCATTGAGCCTCAGATCCAATGAGTCTCACCACCGGTTCTCTTACCAGCACAGTCCAAAAGAGAATGCTACTGCTCAGAATAAAGTCTTAGGAAACCTAATTATATAAGACTGCTGATTGGCTAAAATTATCCTTTATTCATGCTTCTTTTCTGAATTTATCTAACTAAATCTACTGATTTCTTTCATAGTTAGAAAATAAAAAATGAAAAGAAAAAGACATTGCATATTGAACTTTATTTTTTGTGTTAAGCAGTACTAAGAAATCTAGCCCCCACCTTCGACAGAGTGCTAGATAAGTCAGTAGGCCTAGCAATTATATGTGGTCAAGCAGAATTCTACCAGTAGAGATTCATGGTACAGAGACAAGAGCAATAATTAAGCACTTCTAGGTATATCTTCAAAACAAAATAAACAAAATAATATAATTGTCATCTCCTTTTCAAAATAATAAATTCAAAAAATATATATGATTGTGCATGCTACATCCCTTTATCACCTCCAGACTAAAATTTGTTTCTCTTCTGTTAAGTGTCAGACATAACTAATAATAAGTATAATTATTCCTAGTTTTCTCAAGTCCAAGCATCTCTACTATTAAATGTCTCTACTTGTTCTGCCTAAAGATAAAACTTGCATTCTTCAGGACAGTTATCTATAAGGGCTAAAATATTTTTATGACACATTTCAATAAACAACATGTCAATGATTGTTTATAGTACTCAAAGGATGTCTTTAGGCATACCACCTAAAACATCCCAGTTTGGAATACCTTTTTTATTTAATTACACAAGGTATTTTGGAAAAATCTTAGGAGGTTTTACAAAAAGGTTCCTTGGATCTTGAATAACTCACTATAAGGAAATGTAAGACTCCTAGGAACATAAAACAGAATAGCTTCTAGGAGTGGTTTGTCCATTCCTCACATATGTTCTGGGTCAGTGCAAGGCCACATTTGGCCTGACATCTGGAATCTAAGCTTCAACATTATGTGGAACAGGATATCTGCCTGTGTCTATATTGGTGTGTTATGTGCAAATTTTTATGTATTTGCATATTTCATCTCTCCTATTTCAGAGAATAAAGTCTTTCTTTCTTTATATAACTTCTAGGATGTTGCTTCTCAAATAAATGTCACTTGCGCTCCCTTACTGGTACCTGTACCTATGGGCAGTCTATTAAGAGACTCTAAAGAAACCAATCTTCAAGTCCCACCTTCCTTTTTTATTAATGTCTCTGTCTTATAACTCTAAGAGTAACATAGAGTAAAAGAGCCTATCAACTAAGATAAAACTAGAAAGGATTAATCAAAGAAAGACCTTTATTTGTGCATTTTTTCTTAATTTCTTTTTTGCCAGTATTTAGAAATTTAATCAACATGTCCAGATTTCCAGTCTCCAATTGTGTTGGGTTAATGTATATATATATATATATATGTATCTATATATGTGTATATATATGTATCTATATATATGTGTATATATATGTATATATATATATATATATATGTATATATATATATATATATATATATTGGTTTTTGGGTCACTCCTGGTAGTGCTCAGGGGTTACTCCTGGCTCTACACTCAGAAATCGCCCCTGGCAGGCCCAAGAGACCATATGAGATGCAGGGATTTGAACCGCCATCCTTCTGCATGCAAGGCAAATGCCTTACCTCCATGCTATCTCTCAGGCCCGGGTTAATATTTTTTGACACAAGCGACTCAGTAAATAGTAGATGAACATTGCTTATTATGCTAATAAATTATTAATTTTAATTTAAATTAATTTAATTGAAGCCTCTTACTCGATAATACTTAAAGAGGTATGAAGAGGTATGATCCCAGGTCTAATGAATGTATTTGACATTAGCAATGAACTTTGAGTCTGAGTTTAACTTTCTTTAAATATATAGTTGTAAGCAAGTTTCATAATATGAATTTTAATGTTTGTATTTGTCAGATGTTTCTTTATAAAATTAGAAGTCAAGGAAGTTAATGAGCGTGAAGATTTCTTTTTGTCTAAAATAATTTACATGATACTTCCTTATGACTCTTAAGGGAAGGAAGCAGCTACATCCAGGTCCTCTGACTTAGACAAGTTTTCTTTCCAACTGATTTTCTTCAAACAAACAGAAAATTGAATTCTTGCAGATCTAATATTCTTCCTGCCTAATTAGAAATTAAAGAATTTAAAAGTCCTTAGCCACTCAAATGCAGACACACCTTGTTATACTCAGTTATTAGAAATAATCAAATAGCACATAGGAGTATGCAAATAAATAAAAAGGTTATTTTTGTGCCTTGATTTTGTTACTGAAAGCTATAAAATTACATGTAATTAAGTTAATAAATTTTAATTGCCTAGATTAAAAACAAATCAGAAAGGTAACAATATTAATTGTTTAATTGTTTCCATTTTGTTTGGAAAACTTAACCTCAATGCAACCTTTGTGGCTACTGTGCAAGTCAAAATCAAATAACTTGGATGATCTCAGTCCCAGAATAATAAACTCTTTGGGGCCTTTAAGCCTCTTTACCTTTAACAGGGGGAGCTGAGCAGTCTTCAACTTGTTTGTGTTCCTTGATTGATAATGAGCAGTTTCTCTGTCTACATCTGTGTGGTACTATGTGAGGTCTGCTTTAGCCTGCTGGGAGTTGAGAGGAGAGAGAAGCAATCACAGTGGGTTTAAAAAATTGTTCTAAAGATGACATTTAGGAGGCAAGTATTTTGGCCATCGGCCAATGTGATTTTTTTTAAACCTTAAAATAAGCTTGGCACTTTACATTTCATTTTAATCTGTTTTTACAATTCAACATGATTTGACAGTTCATTATATCTAAGTAATAGAGCCTTTTTAAAAAAATGGCTACCTCTATTGATAGCTACTTTAAAAGTACATGATGAATGCAGAGCTTTAGAGTTTATATTATTTTATCCTAGTTTCATTATTTTCTGCAAATTCTAGTAGGAATAAATTTTTGCTTGTCAGTTATAGAATATTAGATTCTTAGTTTCATTCAGTTCAATATTCAAAAATATGGCTATAGATAATATGCTAATGAGTAAAATATTAAATGGAGAAAATAAATTAAATTCAAAGAGCCTATACTTTTTGTATTATCCATATAACATAGTTTTTATAAATTATATAACCTATAAATTTTAAATCATTATGTGGACATCTTTTCAAGTTTTCATATATGATGGCTTATATAATAGATGGTTACATATATCATATATTTCATCATCTGAACAAATGACTTTAATGCTACCGAAGTTATTTATTATTTTTTAGGAGTATTTGTTCAAATAAAATTTTTTTGTTTCACGATGCTAAACTTTGGTTAATGATCAGGAAGTCAAGTGGGTTGAAACTTCTGACTGAGAAAAAACAGAAGACAGGAGAGCTGATTTACGCAACTGGGAGCCAAGAGCCTGCTTCCAAGTGGACAGGAGGACTTAAAGACAGTACACATGGTCAGAATAACTGACTCCAGGAAAACTGTGTTCTCATTTGTTCCAAAGTGAGGACATCTAAGCTTAAGTGAAGACAGGGAGAGTGGTTTTGAGCCAGATGGCTGACTCAAGAAAACTGTATTTCTTTATAGTTTGAAAGGCTGTCCACAGAGCACAAGTCCCACAGAAACCATGCTATACCAGTGACCACCCCACTACACTTTACATCAAAGTTATTATTATATGACTCATCCTGCCTCACCACATACTGGGCTTCCAATGAGCGGAAAAAGCAGTTTGCTTTGTCCTTAGAGCAACTGAGATTTCTTGGGTCACAAAGATCTACAGTATTCTTGAATGTATGGGTGTGTGTGTGTGTGTGTGTCTCCCCATAATAACCAGAATAAAAGAACCAACATGTCATTTTCATCCCACTTTGTAACAATAAGCTGTCACAAAGACAACGAAGGTTAATACAAGCTTTTGACATTATAAAATGAAATTTGTCACCTGTAAAATAAAATTGACCAGTTACAGATAAGAAATATATACTCATTACTAATAACAAAAATGTTGTTAATGTCCTGAAACATTCTGTCTTATTTTAAAAATTAATACATAGTTACATAATAATATTATTTCAATAATATTTAATACTATTTTACATCTCATGGTTCAGGGAGATAACTCAATGAAATCAAGTATATGCTTTTTTTTTTTTTTTTTTTTTTTTTTTGATTTTTGGGTCACACCTGGCAGTGCTCAGGGGTTACTCCTGGCTCCATGCTCAGAAATTGCTCCTGGCAGGCACGGGGGACCATATGGGACACCGGGATTCGAACTGATGACCTTTTTGCATGAAAGGCAAATGCCTTACCTCCATGCTATCTCCTGGGCCCGTATATGCTTTTTTTATGTTAGAGTCCTAGTTACAATCCCTGACACCAAATGGTCCCCAAGAACCATCAGACTAATCTACAGCATCGAATCAGAAGCAGTCTCTGAGGACTGTAGACTGAGGCCCCCAAACCAAAAGCAAATAAACAAGAAGGCTAATTATTTTTTTAAAAATATTTTTAAGAATGCTAATTCTTTTTAAAATAACTTCATATAGTTTTAAGAATACTATCTCCCTAGGGTTAAATATAAACCTCATTTGAAGCTCAGAATTTTACAAGATCAAGATCTTTTCAAATCTTGGAAGATGTGTGAAAAGCAGATGCTTCAATGATTTGGGGGTTGCTGCTCTGTTGAATATTTAACAGGAATAGATCAATGATAAACCACTTAGCTTCTTCCAGGTGGGGAATGAATATGGATGCTACTAAGGTCTAACACCATATAATTTTATTATCAGTCATGGGAAAATGAAGTGATCATTGCTATGAAACAAGATGGGCTTGGGATACAGTTTAGCACTCTACATATGAGAATCTAGGTTAAATCCCTGGAAGAAAAACATATGAAGCCACATAAGAGACAGACAGATAAAAACAATGGAATGGAATACTGACCTACAATACAGATAAATCAGGAATAACATAGGCAATTGATTTTCTTCTAGCTATGACATTGAGTCAGATATGTTGTATATAAGAAATGTGTTAACACATTCAAGGTGGATAGTTTAAAGAGAAGTTTCTTTTATTAATTTCATAAATTAAAAAGTATTGATAATTTATTATATTTCTCTAATTGTTAATGAATTATTTGTGAAAACAAAATATCTCCAAAAACAGCATTAAAAACAAATTCTCAGGGCCAGAGCCATGGTGCCAGAGGTAAGGCGTCTGCCTTGCAAATGCTAGCCTAGGACGAACTGAGGTTCAACCCCCCAGTGTCTCCCAAGCCAGGATCTACTTCTCTGTGCATAGCCAGGAGTAAC
Organism: Crocidura indochinensis; assembly: GCA_004027635.1. Lineage (NCBI taxonomy): Eukaryota > Metazoa > Chordata > Mammalia > Eulipotyphla > Soricidae > Crocidura > Crocidura indochinensis. The sequence goes on from PVKC010049732.1 coordinate 8,404, forward strand.
CCCTGAGCTTGTGTGGCCCAAAAAAACAAAAAGAAGTTCTCAGCTATTGAGTATTTCAAGATGGCACACAAATTTAAAAACCATCAACAAGTAGTACATTATTAAGATATATTAAATAATATACTATATAATGTATTTTTACTCCTGTTCAACTATTAAAATTGCATTGTAGAAACTTACAAATTTCTTTTAAAAGGTTGGAGTAAGATTGAGTAGCTTGACTATGAAATCTTAGGTACACATTTCCTTTGTTCATTTTTGGGGGGATGGCAGGGTCATATCTAGCAATGCTCAGGTGTTACTCCTGGCTTTGCAATCAGGATTTACTCCTGGTGTGCTTGAAGGAAATATGAGATACCAGGGATCAAACCCTAATTTGTCACATGCAAGGAAAGTACCCTAATTGCTCTACTATCTCTCTAGTCCCTTATTATATTTTTATTCTTGAACAACTTTGATTTTGGTTTGGTTTTGCATTTTGTACCACTTCCAGTTGTACTCATTGCTTACTACTGTCTGTGTGCTTATAGATTACTCCTGTTGGAGTTTGGAGGAATATAAGGGGAAGGGTCTGGGATTGAAACCAAGATCAGCTGCAGACAAGGCAAGCACCCTACCTATGGCACTGTTTCTCTAACTTAAATATCAATGCTATTGTAAAAACGTTCTAGTATATAATATTGGGTGACTTTTTAATGAATTTATTCTCACTAAATATTTGTTGACTGAGGAAGTTGAAGATAAGAATATCAATATATAAAAAAAGAAGAATATCAATATACAAATCTGGCCTCAAATAACCTTTTAGTCTTGTGGAAAGTTCAATAACAAAACCTATTATAAATCTGTCAAAGTATTTTTCTGTTTAACTATCCTTTTACCACTTGTTACTGCAATCAGTTTTGTAGAGACAAATTCTGCAATATGTGATGAGATCAAATTTGCATGCAATGTGTAATCAGTATATATGTATTACAACTGCTCATATATAATTATTTGTATATATTCCTCTACTTTTTTTTTTTTGCTTTTTGGGGCACACCTGGTGATGCTCAGAGTTTACTCCTGGTTCTGCACAAAGAAATAGCTCCTGGCTTGGAGGACCATCTGGTTGTTGGGGGATAGAACCATAGTCTGTCCTAGGTTAGTGCATGCAAGGCAAATGCCCTATCACTTGCACCATGCTCCAACCTTCTTTATATTAATTTTTAATTGTATAAAAGATAGGTAAAGGGTTAGTATCCAGTGTAACATATAAAATCAATAATTTTATATGGAAAATTACCGTTATTAAAACATGTTAAGAATTCTCTAGTATAAAAATGTTTAAACAATAGCAATGAGCTAATTAAAGGTCAAGTAGAATTTCAAAAAGAAAGAAAGCCTGAGATGATTCACTAGTAGAAAAAATTTTATATAGTGGGTCAAAGTTATAAGTAATGAGGCACATTAGTTTGCACGACAGTTTGCACAAAAATGGAATAGTTTTTAGGTGATGCTTTTTACTACATTCCAATAAACAGCTAAATTATCCTTAAGAAAGTGAGAAGAAAGGTCATAAAAATGATGAATACACTTTAAAGGAATTTTTTGGCACCTGAAAGAAGAAATGGAATAAAACTAAGAATTACTGGGCAGCATCAGGCAGTACTTGGTGTTGGTCATCTTGAAGATGTGCTTGATTTTCACTATTTGGTATTTTTATCTCTAGGACTACTGATAGAAGCTTATGATGAATGGCAATACAAATGATCTTATATGTGAATATATATACACACATATATATTTATTTGCAGAAATATTCAAAGGCGATCAATTGGCTTGGAAAATGAGGTCTTATTTATTTATTTATTTATTTTTACCAAAATAAAAGCTAAACAATGAAAATGAATTATAAAATAAAAAAATATTTATTTAAAAGAGACTGATGTCAATTAATTGAATAGACCAAGGCAAGAAACAACTTGATTGATGTATAAAAATGTTGTCTGAGGAACAGAGCAATAGTGCAGTAGTAGGACATTTACTTGCCTTGCATGCAGCTGATCCAGAATGGATCTTCATTGGATCATCGGTGTCCCATATGGTCCCCCAAGCCAGGAGAGATTTCTGAGTGCATAGACAGGTGTGACCCCTAAGTGTCACCAGGTGTGGCCCAAAAAACCAAAATAATAATAATAATAGTAATAATAATAATATTAAGAAGAGAAGGAGGAGGAGGAAGAAGAAAATAAGGAGGAAGAAAGAAAGAAAAGAAAGAAAGAAAGAAAGAAAGAAAGAAAGA
>PVKC010049733.1:0-10656 GCA_004027635.1 Crocidura indochinensis
TCCTAGTCACAATGATGAATCCCACAGATAGAAATAGAATACTGCAAGCACCAAGATCAAAAATGGAAATTACATTCCAGGGAGCATCCTTGAAATTTACAGCAGACCTGTCACCAGAAACACTCAAGGCCAGAAGGCAGTGGTGGGATATAGTGACAAAACTCAATGAAATAAATGCTTCACCAAGAATACTGCACCCAACAAAACTCACTTTCAGGTTTGAAGGAAATATACATGGCTTCACAGATAAACAATAGCTCAAAAACTTTACAGACTCAAAACCAGTCTTAAAAGAAAACTGAAAGATTTATTCTAAAGATAAGACAGAAAAAAACACATCAACTTCTACACAAATATGGCAATAAATCCCATGACAATTATTTCTCTCAATGTCAATGGACTAAATGCACCCGTTAAGAGGTACAGAGTGGTGAAATGGATCAGAAAACTGAACCCAAACTTCTGCTGCCTACAAGAAGCACACCTGAATAGTCAGCATACATATACTCAAAATCAAAGGCTGGAGGAAAATCATTCAAGCAAACAACACCCTTAAAAAAGCGGGAGTGGCCATACTAATATCAGATGACACAAAATTTATACTCAGAAAAGTTACAAGGGACAAAGATGATATTATGTACTAATCAATGGATATGTACAGCAGGAAGAAATCACTCTCCTAAACATATGCACACCCAATGAGGGACCAGCAAAGTACTTAATACAATTGTTGCCAAATCTGAAAAAGGATATCAATTGTAACACAATAATTGTGGGAGACCTCAACACAGGCTTGTCAACACTTGATAGGTCAACCAAATTGAAACCAACAAAAATATACTAGACCTGAAAAGAGAAATGGAAGAAAGAGGCCTAGTAGATATATATAGGACACTCCATCCTCAGAAACCTGGATACACATTCTTTTCCAACATACACGGGTCATTCTCTAGGATAGGCCACATACTGGCACATAAAACATACCTCCATAAAATCAAGAAGATAGAAATTTTGCAGACTATCTTTGCTGACTACAAGGCTCTGAAGTTAGATGTGAACTACAAAGGGACACAGAAGAAAAAATTTAACACCTAGAAACTAAACAGTCTACTATTGAACCACCAGTGGGTCCAAGATGAAATCAAAGAAATCAAAAATTTCCTGGAAACAAACGACAATGAAAACACAAACTATCAGAACCTATGGGATACAGCAAAAGTGGTACTGGGAGGAAAATTTATAGCTTTGCAAGCACACACCAGGAAGGAAGAAGGAGCATACATGAATAGCTTAATGATGCAGCTTATAGAATTAGAAAATGATCAACAAAAGAAACCAAAAGTAGGGAAACAGAAAAAAATAGCAAAGTTGAGAGCAGAAATCAATGAAATGGAAACGCAAAAAACAATCTGAAAGATCAATGAAAGCAGAAGTTGGTTCTTTGAAAAAATAAACAAGATTGATAGACCATTGGCAAAGCTCACAAAGCAAGAGAGAGAGAAACTTGATAACACGTATGAGAAATGTAAAGGGGGGGATAACTACAGATACTGCAGAGATTCAAAGGGTATTCAGAGAATATTTTGAGAAACTACACCACTAAATATGAGAACCTGGACGAAATGGATACATTTCTGAACTCATATAAGCTTCCACGGTTGAATAAAGAAAATGTGGCATATCTAAACACCTCCATCACTATTGAGAAAATTAAAACCGTAATGAAAAATTTGCCCAAAAACAAAAGTCCAGGCCCTGATGGATTCACGAATGAATTCTTTCAAACCTTTCAAGAGGAAATACTACCAATCCTGGCCAGGCTCTTTTATGAAATTGAAAAACAGGAACACTTCCAAATAGCTTTTATGAAGCCAATATCACCTTATTACCAAAACCAGATAGAGAAAAGAAACCAAAAAAGAAAATTACAGAACAATATCCCTGATGAACACAAATGCAAAGATCCTCAAAAAATCCTGGTGAACAGGATCCAGTGCATCATCAAGAAGATCATTCAGTTTGATCAAGTAGGTTTCATCCCAGGAACGCAAGGATGGTTTAATATCCATAAGTCTATAAATATAATGCACAACATAAACAACAAGAAAAATAAAAATCACATGGTCATATCAATAGACGTAGAAAAAGCATTTGATAAGGTTCAACACCCATTCTTGATGAAAACTCTCAGCAAGATAGGAATAAAAGGAACCTTTCTCAATATAGTTAAGGCAATCTACCACAAACCAGTGGCAAATATTGTCCTCAATGGAGAAAAACTAAAAGCCTTCTCTCTAAATTTTGGTACAAGACAAGGATGTCCTCTATCACTACTCCTATTCAACATAGTACTGGAATCACTCCCTATAGCGATTAGGCAAGAAAATGATATCAAGGGAATCCAGATAGGAAAGGAAGAAGTCAAGCTCTCACTGTTCGCAGATGAGATGATACTCTACTTAGAAAACCCTAAAGACTCTACCAAAAAGCTTCTAGAAAGAATAGATTTATATAGCAAGGTGGCAGGCTACAAAATTAACACACAAAAATCAGTGGCCTTTTTATACACTAATAATGATAGGGAAGAAATGGACATTAAGAGAACAATCCCATTCACATTAGTGCCACACAAACTCAAATATCTTGGAGTCAACTTGAAGAAAGATGCGAAGGATCTATACAAAGAAAATTATAAAACACTGCTCCAAGAAATAAGAGAGGACATACGGAAATGGAAACACATACCCTGCTCATGGATTGGCAGGATTAACATCATTAAAATGGCAAACTTCCAAAAGCATTGTACAGATTTAATGCGATTCCTCTAAAGATACCTATGACATTCTTCAAAGAAGTGGATCAAACACTTCTGAAATTCATTTGGAACAATAAACAACCTTGAATAAACAATAAACAACTCTTGGGAAAAAGAATATGGGATGCAGTACTTTCTCTAATTTTAAGCTGTACTACAAAGCAATAGTTATAAAAACAGCATGATATTGGAATAAAGACAGACCCTCAGATCAGTGGAATAGGCTTGAGTACTCAGAGAATGCTTCTCAGACATATAACCACCTAATTTTTGATAAAGGAGCAAGAAATCCTAAATGGAGCAAGGAAAGCCTATTCAAGAAGTGGTGTTGGCACAACTGGTTAGCCACTTGCAAAAAAGCGAACTCAGACCCCCAGCTAAAACCATGTACAAAGGTAAAATACAAATGGATTAAAGACCATTATATCATATCTGAAACTATAAGGTATATAGAACAACATGTAGGTGAAACACTCCATGACATTGAGACTAAAGGCATTTTTAAGGAGGAGACAGCACTCTGCAAACAAGTGGAAGCAGAGATAAAGAAATGGGATTATATTAAGCTGAGAAGCTTCTGCATCTCAAAGGACATAGTGCCCAGAATACAAAGGCCACCCACTAAGTGGGAGAAATTATTCACCCAATACTCATCAGATAAAGGACTAGTATCCCAAATTTACAAGGTACTGACAGAACTGCACAAGAAAAAAAAATCTAACCCTATCAAAAATGGGGAGAAGAAATGAACAGACACCTTGTAAAAGAAGAAAGGCAAATGGCCAAAAGGCACATGAAAAGATGCTCAACATCACTAATTGTCAGGGAGATGCAAATCAAAACTACTATGAGGTATTACCTCACGCCACTGAGATTGGCACACATCACAAAAAAGGAAAACAAGCAGTGCTGGCAGGGATGTGGATAGAAAGGAACTCTTTTTCACTGCTGGTGGGAATGCTGTCTAGTACAACCTTTATGGAAAGCGACATGGAGATTCCTTCACAAACTGGAAATTGAGCTTCCATATGATCCAGCTATACCACTCCTAGTAATATACCCGAGGAATACAAAAATATAATACAAAAACCCGTTCCTTACACCTATATTCATTGCAGCGCTATTTACAATAGCCAGACTGTGGAAATAGCCAAGATGCCCTTCAATAGATGAGTGGCTAAAGAAACTGTGGTACATATACACAATGGAATACTATGTAGCCGTCAGGAGAGATGAAGTCATGAAATTTTCCTATACATGGATGTACATGGAATCTATTATGCTGAGTGAAATAAGTCAGAGGGAGAGAGAAAGACGCAGAATGGTTTCACTCATCTATGTGTTTTGAGAAAAATGAAAGACATTTTTAACAGTATCTCAGAGACAAGAGAGATGAGGGCTGGTAGGTGCAGCTCATGACATGAAGCTCACCACATAGAGTGATGAGTGCAGTTGGAGAGATGACTACACTGAAAACTATCATAGCAATGTGAATGAATGAGGGAAGTAGAAAGCCTGTCTCGAGTACAGATGAGGGGTGGGGAAGGAGGGAGATCTGGGAAATTGGTGATGGGAATGTTGCACTGGTGAAAGGGGGTGTTCTTTACAAAAAAAGAAAGAATTTTTTCTATTTCCTTTTCACTTTCCACCTTGTTTCAGACTCCTATGAACTTTTTCATGTTTACAGTGTATATGAGTATGTCTATGTCTGTGTTTCAGTAAGAGAAACAAAAGGAATTTGAGCTAAAATACAAAAGAAAACAAGAACCAGATGAATCCTGAGCCTTGAGTGCCTTTGCCTAAGTTCTGAGCCAGCCCAGTGGACAGGCATGCTTTTCCAGCTGGGAATCATTTTGTCCTCCTGCCTAGGTCCCTGTGGAGTCCAGCTCCAGAGAGAGACAAAGGAAGGTCTGGTCTGGAGAGGATAGCAGCTCATTCTGTTCTAGGTATGGATGTTTTTATGGAGGGGATGTATGGAGGGGGAATGAGTAGATGCATGGTGTGAAGTAATATCTTCATATGGGAACAAAACAGTGACATTACCAGGAGTCAAAAAGTAAACTCATGAAACATGAATCCAGAGTTTTACATATTTTATACTGCAATTAGGAATAATTTTACATCAAAGTGAAATGCTGACAAAATCTGTATGTAAAAGTTGAATATGATTAGAATAAAAAGATAAGGGCTTTTGGAGTCAAAAAATGGATCTTGTATTTGGTTATTTTTCAGATGAGAACAATTTGTTTCTGAGTCTGTATTAATCCACAATCTCTTTAGAACCAGTTATTGTGGTAAATTGTTTTCCTGGTGGTAAAAACTTACTTCTGCTTCTGTATTTGAGCCAACCTCTCTAATGAGTTTCTGTTGTGGGGGGGACATATTTGTTACACACTCTCTAAGGAACTGCACTGGAGGAATCAGATCTGTTCCACATTCTCTAAAGAGCTGTGGAAGAGGGAGGTTGAATGATAAGCTTACAAGCTGCCCTCTCGTTAAGTGATTGGGTTACATTAGTTTATTTTATCAGATTAAAATATTGGGTAAAATATTTAGAGGTCTGTATACCCTAATACTAGTAGGTGATGAGAAGACAAAGTTGATACAACTAAAGGCTCTTATGATTTATTGCCAGTAGATGGTGGTGGAACAGCAAGCTCAGGGTTTTGGGTTTGACCATGTGTTGTGACAGGGAAAATACAAAATTTCATCTTTCTGTCTTTCAGTAACATATGGAAACAATTTAGACATTTTTTTGTGATAAATCAGAATATTTTGAAGGCATTTTAGACATTTTTGTGACAAGGCAGAGTATTCAATCAGTATTTTTTTTACATCTTAAGAAACTTATGGTTACCAAGACCAAACAGTTGTATGAAAATTGAGTAGAAATAAAAAAATGATCAGACTTAGGTTCCAATTCCAAAGCCATGACAAGAGGATCAATACCCAATCTACAACAAGCTAGACACAGAGGGGACCATTTATACTAGCATCCCAGGGAGCAAAGGAAGAAGATATGGGATGCATGCTGGGAATGGTGGGAGAGGGAGGACAACATTGGTGGTAGGAATGCCCCTGATTCAATGTCACTATAGACCTAAACTTTTACTGTGAATGATTTTTTCTTTTTTTTTCTTTATTTAAACATCATGATTACATATATGATTGTGATTAGGTTTCGGTCATGTAAAGAACACCCCCTTCACCAGTGCAACATTTCCATCACCAATGTCCCAAATCTCCCTCCCTCCCATCCCACCCCCACCTGTACTCCAGACAGGCTTTCCAGTTCCCTCATTCATTCACGTGATTATGGTAGTTCTCTGTGTAGTTATTTCGATAACTGCACTCACCAATCTTTGTGGTGAGCCTCATGAAGTGATCTGGAAGTTCCAGCCCTCCTTTCATCGTCTCTGAGGATTGTTGCAAAGATGACTTTTATTTTTCTCAAAACCCATAGATGAGTGAAACTATTCTGCGTCTCTCTATCTCCCTCTGACTTATTTCACTCAGCATGGTAGATTCCATGTACATCCACGTATAGGAAAATTTCATGACTTCATCTCTCCTGATGGCTGCATAATATTCCATTGTATATATGTACCACAATTTCTTTAGCCATTCGTCTGTCGAAGGGCATCTTGGTTGTTTCCAGAGCCTGGCTATTGTGAATAGTGCTGCAATAAATATAGGTGTGGGTGTGAGAAAGGGGTTTTTGTATTGAATTCTTGTGCTCTTAGGGTAGATCCCTAGGAGTCGAATGGGAGCTCAATGTCCAGATGTTGGAGGAATCTCCATATCGCTTTCCATAGAGGTTGGACTAGATGGCATTCCCACCAGCAGTGGATAAGAGTTCCTTTCTCTCCACATCCCCGCCAGCACTGATTATTCTCATTCTTTGTGATGTGTGTCAATCTCTGTAGTGTGAGTTGGTAACTCATCGTTGTTTTGATTTGCATCTCCCTGATGATTAGTGACGAGGAGCATTTTTTCATGTGCCTTGTGGCCATTTGTATTTCTTTTTTGTCAAGGCGTCTGTTCATTTCTTCTCCCCATTTTTTGATGGGATTAGATGTTTTCTTTCTTATAAAGTTCTGTCAGTGCCCTGTATATTTTGGATATTAGTCCCTTATCTAATGGGTTCTGGGTAAATAGTTTCTCCCACTCGGTGGGTGACTCTTCTATCCTGGGCACTATTTCTTTTTGAGGTGCAGAAGCTTTGTAACACACTTTAGTCAAAATAAAAATTATTATAAAATAAACTTACGAACTAACATAACAAGTAAAATCAAGTAAAATCAACATCGAAGTCCCCATCCTATATATTATCATATCTGTATATGCTATGTTGGCTGTTGGAGAAAAGAAGGTAGCAATTTGTGTAAAGAAAAGCTAAGGTCCTTTAATCCAGAAATCAACCAGAGAGTCATCAAGAATTGGAATTGTGTGTCCTGTTTCCCTTTGCATTTTGATAGTGTTTCCTGCCCCACCTAACTTTTCTGTGGAATAAGAACTCTGAGAGGGGGCCAGTGTGGTAGCATAGTGGTAGGGCATTTTCCTTGCATGCCGCCAACCTCAGATGTAACCTGGTTCAATTCCAGGCACCCCAGATGGTCCCTCAAGCTTTCCAGGAGATGTTTCTGAGTGCAGAGCCAGGAGTAACCCCTGAATGCCACCCCCAAACCAAGAAAGAAAGGAAGGAAGAAAGAAAGAAAGAAGAGGAAAGGAAGGAAGGAAGAAAGAATGAAAGAAAGAAAGAAGGAAGGAGGAAAAAGAATGAAAGAAGAAAGAAAAGAAAGGAAGGAAGAATGAAAGAAAGAAGAAAGAAAAGAAAGGATGAAAGAAAGAAAGAACAAAAGAAAGAAGGAAGAATGAAAGAAAGAAAAAAGAGAGTGAAGAAAGAAAGAAAGAAAGAAGGAAAGAAAGAAAGAAAGAAAGAAAGAGAGAGAGAGAAAGAAAGAAAGAAAGAAAGAAAGAAAGAAAGAAAGAAAGAAAGAAAGAAAGAAAGAAAGAAAGAAAGAAAGAAAGAAAGAAAGAAAGAGCCCTGAAGACGTTGATCAATGATTCCAGGCTCTACTTTCTCTGCCTTCTACTCTTTCCATGGTGTTTCTTCTGCATCCAGCCTCTGAGACTTTGCACAACCTCTTTGTTTCTTTTTTCTCCACTCCAGTCCACTACATGTCTCTCTCATCTTCTTTCCTCTCTTTCCCTTTTTTTTTTTTGGTTTTGGGGCCACACCCAGTGACACTAAGGGGTTACTCCTGGCTATGCGCTCAGAAATCGCCCCTGGCTGGCCTGGGGGACCATATGGGGCACGGGGGATCGAACCGTGGTCCGTCCAATGCTAGCGCGGTAAGGCAGGCACCTTACCTTCAGCGCCACCACCCGGCCCCTCTTTCCCTTTCTTAACTCACCTCCCCATTCCCTCCTTTCCTTTATTTCCTTTTGCCTTCATTTCCCTTATCTCCCCTCTACTCCTCTTCCTTTCATTTCCCTTTCTTCCCTCCACTTTCTTTCCTAATCTCTCCTTTCCTCCCCTCCCCTCCCCTTCTCTTCCTTTCACTTTATTCCCTTTCCCTCCACTCCCCTTTCATACCCCTCTTATCTCTTCTCTTCTCTTCTTCTCTTCTCTTCTCTTCTCTTCTCTTCTCTTCTCTTCTCTTCTCTTCTCTTCTCTTTTCGTCTCGTCTCTCCTCTCCTCTCCTCTCCTCTCCTCTCCTCTCCTGTTCTCTTCTCTTCTCTTTTAGACTCTTTAAGAAAAGAGGCTGACTGCTTGCTTTTATGCATGAAAAAATTTTGGGCACATTAACTTCCCATACTTAACATCATTGTCCACTCATAGAAAGCTGCTCCTGGGTTCAATTCAGCCCAAATGCTAGTGTCCATAACCATGTTACATTTTGGTGGCTTAGTCAGATGCTCTAGTCTAGGCTGTGTTCATGCAGTTGTCTTTGTGTAAACTTGACATTTCTCTCAGCCCATGAGAGATTCATCTGGCACATTAGTAAACTTATTTAAATTAGTTCAACCTCCTGTCCTTGACATATTAATGGAAACCTCTAGCCATTGCCCAGGCAATTGGATCATCTTTTTCTTCTCATTTGAAGTGCAGGAATATTTGGGAGAAACAGTTCATTTGCCCTATGTTGTTTTCCCAAAGGAACTTGGCATGAATGACCCCTCCTTCACTAAGATCTTCTTCTTGCTCATTCTTCACTGTGGGGAGTCCAAGAGGCCTTCACATGGGATTCCACATGTACTTGGCTGTTGAATGCTCAGGGATCAGAAAGGGAACAGAAAATTGCTCCCTCAATGCACAGGGGCTAGGGCAGGCCTTTCCATTAATCTTGTTTGCTTGTCATGTGTGTCCTCTTCTGGGATTTCTTGGCCCCAGCCCAAATCCAATCTGCATGTCCTGAGCCAGTCACAGGGCCCCTGTGTCTGCCTTGGAGACATTTGCAAGAAATTTTATTTAAAGGGAAACATTTTTGGGGGGAAATTTCTACCTCTCTGCATTATTTCTCCTCATGCTGCCCCTTCCAATGACTTTGCTCACATACAGCGGTACCACACTGTGGGGTGAATGGTCACTCACTCACTTGATGAGCTTGAATTTTTTGTTCTTGTTTTGTTTTTGGCCCACCTCTGTCAGGGCCCAGGTGTTTCTCCTGGCTCTGTGCTCAGAAATTACTCTTGGTAGGCTAGGAGGACTAGATGGGAACATATCTGAGCTGGCTGAATGCAAGACAAATGTTCTCCGTGCTGTGCTCTCACTCTGTTTCCCTGATTTTTTTCTCCACCACTGTTTCCTTCTGTGGGTTTAAGAATTAAATCAGGATCATGATTCTGACAACTCAGAGTTTAAACATGTCAGGAAGGCCCCAAACCAGTGGTGCTTTAAAGCTTGATATTTTTGCTGTTTAGACAGAATAGGAATTTAAAGCAATTCTTATCCAGGCTAGAAGAGATGACTCAGGAGTTAGATAGCAGTTATGTAAGAACTGTGTTACATGAGGTGAAGGACTGGGTGGTACACTGGTTGCTTGTCTTTCAAATACAAACAGCAGAGAAAAACAACTCGTAGAGACTACCAGGGGAGGTTGTGCAATGGCCTTCATAGTCTCACCCTGGACTTTACTGGTGACTCCAGAGTTCCCTCCTGCTCCACACAGAAAAATTGTTAGAAGATTCTAGAGGGTTTCAGCAACATGCCATCTAGAGTCAAGTGAGCCCAGTGGACATTGCTTCTTTCTCTCTGGATCCTGTCCCACTGGGGTCAAGTTAATAGAAAAGTCCTTGAGTGTGGAAAAACATCCTTGTTCTGGAAACTTCCCTTCCTATTGACTGTTCTTTTAGTACTCGGTTTACTAAGATGCAGAGAGAAATTCCTGATTCTTGATTTCCTCTGTCTCCCAGGCTTATCCCAGCATGGACCATGAGGTTGGTATAGGAAAAACAGAAAATACCCAGGAAAATAATAACCAGAATCTTGAAATATCAGTTGGCATCTTGAAAACAACTGGCATGCAGTGTTCCCAGTTCCCTGGGTAAGGGTGAGGTGGGGTCTTGCCTCCGCAGCCAGGGCTTCTGTTTTCTTCTCCATACTCTGTGCTGAGGGCATGTGACGTGAGCATGAGTGGGTGTGAGTGCTGAGCTAAGGAAGTCCTTTTAGGCCCAAATCTATTTCTTTTTTTGTTTTTGTTTTTTGTTTTTTGGGCCACACCTGGCGGTGCTCAGGGGTTACTCCTGGCCGTCTGCTCAGAAATAGCTCCTGGCAGGCACAGGGACCATATGGGACACCGGGATTCGAACCATTTGCAAGGCAAATGCCACTGTGC
>PVKC010049734.1:0-10695 GCA_004027635.1 Crocidura indochinensis
GAGCATTTGCCTTGCATGCAGAAACACGGTAGTTCAAATCCCATATGGCATCCCATAGGATCCCCCAGAATCTCCCAGGAGTGATTTCTGAACACAGAGCCAAGAGGAACCCCTGAGCACTCCTGAGTGAGACCCAAAACCAAAACAAACAAACAAAACTAAATAAATAAAATTTACTTTTCCAATTACCCTAATGTTTTTTTTTTTTTTTGTGGGAACCGGGGGATCGAACCATGGTCCGTCCAAGGTTAGCACAGGCAAGGCAGGCACCTTACCTTCAGCGCCACCGCCCAACCCCCTTTTTTTTAAATCTTGTTAACTATTCTCATAAGATAAAAATAAGAGAGAGCGGGCCTGGAGAGATAGCACAGCTGTTTGCCTTGCAAGCAGCCGATCCAGGACCAAAGGTGGTTGGTTCGAATTCCGGTGTCCCATATGGTCCCCCGAGCCTGCCAGAAGCTATTTCAGAGCAGAGAGCTAGGAGTAACTCCTGAGCACCGCCGGTGTGGCCCAAAAACCAAAATAAATAAATAAGTAAATAAATAAGAGAGAGCATCACTGAGTGCGACCCAGAAACCAAAAATAATGTTCTAATAATAATAATAATTAATAAAAAATAATGAAAATGAGTTAAGTGGGGACTGGGGGGTTGGGTGGGGGAGGCTCCTAATGGTTCAAAGCTCTCTCTATACCTGACACCGGGACAAAATGTAAAGAAATAGAATAAATAGATAATAAATATAATATAAATATAATAAACATATAATATATAAAGAGATACAACAAATATATAATAAATACAATATAAATATAATAAACATATAATATATAAAGAGATACAATAAATAGATAATAAATATGATATAAATATAATAAACATAATCTATAAAGAGATAGAATGAATAGATAATAAATATAAATAAATATTAATATAAAGAACTAAAAAATAGATAAAGAAAGCAAATAAAGAATGCAAAGACCCCTTGGCCTGGAGCAGTGGGAGCAAGCCCTGGGGTGAAAGCCAGCCAGGCCCAGAGGGCCGGGGAAAGGGGGATTCCGAGGGGCGGGGCCTGGGCCCGGAAGCGCTTGTCGGGGCGGCCCTGGGGGCGGAGCGGGGCGGGGAGCGTCAGAACGGGGTGCGGGCTGCAGCAGCCACCGGCTCGGCCGTGGACCCCGCCGGCCCCCCGAGCCGCGTCCGCGCCGCGCCGAGCCCGAGTCCCCGTTGGGGGTTGGAGAGACCCCTCGAGGGGCCCCACGCCGGCCCCAGGACCTTGAGCTCGGCCGCCGGAGCCCGGGCCTGGCTCCGCGGGCATGTCGGAGGCGCCCAAGGGGCCGGACGAGGCGGAGGAGGGCCAGTGCGACTCGGGCATCGAGTCCCTGCGCTCCCTGCGCTCGTTCCCCGAGCCCACCGGGACCCCCAGCGCCCAGGCTGGGGAGGGGGGCCAGGCCCAGGCCCCCCAGCCCTCGGGGCCCAAGGAAGACCCCGATGCAGAGCGGACCGACTCCACCTATGGCTCCTCGTCGCTCACAGACCCCGCCTGGCCATGGCCAGGGGACCCCGAGATGGAGCCTCCAGCCCCTGACACCCCACGACTCAGCCTGCAGCAGCTGGAAGCACTCACTTACATCTCTGAGGATGGAGACACGTGAGTCTAGGGGGTCCCCATTCTCCTACACCCCCCTGGGCCCTTTCCTGCCCCCCACCCAGCCAGGCACCCTTCTGAACCCCTCTTTTGCATTCTTAGTTTGCTCACTTACTTACCAGGCCAAGTCAGTGACCTCTCTGCCAGCCTTTTGGGGGAGACCCTGAGCCAGCCACCTGCTGCCACCCCCAGCCCAAAGAGCCTCTAGAAACTTCCCAGGAGCCGAACCCCCTCTAGGAAGAGGAAAGCCCACCCCCCATAAGCAGTCCATCTGCTGGGGTTCCCTACTAGGGGAGAGGCAACTTGGTGTCCTTGCTGGCTCACTCGCTTGCTGGGTCTCTGGGGTTCCCAAGCCTGACCTCAGAAAGCCACCAAGGAACACACTGTGCCAGTTAGGGCTTGCCACTAGGGGCCAGGAAACTCGGGGTGCAGAGAGGACACTAACCATTGAGGGGGTAGTGCTGAGAGTGGGGTGCTTTTGCCCCAGCAGACTAGCAGCTGGACGCCCCGGCTTACTTCCTCCTCAGCAAAGAAAGGGGAAGTGAGGGCTGGAGTCAGTTTCCCCGACACCCCTGAACCTCCTCACTCTGCACCCCAGGGTCTGACCCCCTTTCTCCCCGGATCAGGTCTAGGTGTGACCAGAAGACCGCTCGCCCCTGGGGAAGAAGAAAGCACCTACAGGACAGTTGAATTTAGGGATTTAGGGGTGAGGCCCAGAGGAGAGGACTGGAGTGTCTGATGAATTGAGGAGCAGGCAGAGGGAACTGGAGGTGTCTGTCTTAATCTGAGCCTCAAAGCTGCAGACCTTGGGGGGCCCCAGGCAGGATAGTGTGGAGACAAGTGGGGCAAAGGAATGACCCCAAACCTTTCAGCATTCTGGGCCCACTCCACCAGTCCCCAGGCCCACATCCAAGTTTGGCGGTGGTAGTTGTGGGATGTTCCCTGGGGCCTCCAAAGGGCAGCAGGCCTCTTTGATCCTGGGAATAGACACCCCATTACCCCTGCCCCCCAAGAATTGTCAGCCTTTTTGGGGGGGCCTCAGCTTTTATCTTTTCTCTCAGGGAGTCAACTCTGGTGTCTAGACTGGGGTGGTGGGGAGGAGTGGAGAATCCCCAGGGGATCCCCAGGAGGAAGGGGGCACAAGCATTCTTCCTGGGGTGCTGTCTGGGCTGTGGGATAGATGCAGGGACTGGGAAGAGGAAGTGGGAGGAGGGACAGGGCCGGGAGAGAGGGAGGTGGCTGCGGGAATGTGACCGACCAGAGAGGAGCTGGCCGAGGGGATTTCCAGCCCAGGTTCCTCCCTGCCCTGCGCTCTTGCTCTGGGGCCTTGCCTGCAACCCAGGCCTGTCCTCCCCTCCCCAGCCCTGCCCTGCCATTCCCATGCGAGCAGAGCTGGCCTGTCACCCCTGCCCCAGGGCAGCTGTCCCAGCTCAAGCCCTCCAGGTCTGGCTCGAGTTTTCCCCACCTGATGCGGGGGAAACCCCAGGACTGGAACTTCCCTCCCCACACACCCTACCCCTTGTCCCCTGACAAATACGCATGCTTTGCACTGCGCAGTTCTTGCCTTGGAGGTGCATAGAGGCGTGTGAAGGCCGGGACACCCCCATACCCTGTCAGTGTGGATGGGTGGGCTATTCTTTCCTTTAGAGTGGATGCCATTGCAACTGTCTTTTGGAGGCCACTTCTGGGACCATCAGCTTTCTCTCCCTAAGATTGGATAATATTTTTTTAGTTTATTTTTGGTTTTTGGGTCACACCCGGCAGCACTCAGGGGTTCCTCCTGGCTCTATGCTCAGAAATCGCCCCTGGCAGACTTGGGGGACACTATGGGATGACGGATTCGAACCACTGTCCTTCTGCATGAAAGGCAAACGCCCTACCTGCATGTCATCTTCTGGTCCCAAGAATGGATAATATTAAATTGCTGGCTAATAGGAGGACCCCATCTTTGCCTTCTCTGTCCCCCCTTTGGGGTTATAGACATAGAGCCCAGTAAAAACCTCTGTGCTCCCACCCTTCCTCCCTCAGCAACTTTCAGTTTGGCTTTGAGGCACACACATCTGGGCTTGGGGCTGAGGGGAGGCCCGAAGTAGGGGTGTGGGCGGCTGCACAGGAAGCCCCTGATCCACCAGTAGCCTGCCCACACTTCTCAGTTCAGCTCAGGGTCTCCGGAAAGCCAGAATTAGGAACTGGGAGCCTCCACACACCCCCAGCTCCTGTTTTATTGTAGCCCCCATCCTGACTTCCTGACCCGACTCTCACTTTCTACACCTCTCTGGGTACTTAGAAAGCCCTGCTGTGTTCCTTCAGACTCCAGGGTACCACCCCTCCTTACCTCAAGCCTTCCTTTCTGGCATGGACTCTTATCCCCAACCCTGCCTTCTGCCCCCCAGGCTGGTCCACTTGGCTGTGATTCATGAAGCTCCAGCCGTGCTGCTCTGTTGCCTAGCTCTGCTGCCTCAGGAGGTCTTGGACATTCAGAACAACCTCTACCAGGTGGGTGGACGGGCAGGGGGAAGGAGCCCCTTCGTTCATTCACTCTGCCCTGGTTGCTACTCCTAAGCGTATGCTGCTTGCTCAGGAGCACATTCGAGACCCGAGGCTGGAAGCAGAAAATCCAGAGACGAATAAGTCACAGCCTCTAGCCATATAGAGCGCACAGCTGAGCAAGGGAACTGGGTGCTGACACCTCAAACACAGCAGGTGGCCAAGAGCAGGGAGTGGGGTGAAGGCCAGCAGCTGGGGGAGCCCCTGGAAGATGCTGATAGAAGGATCTGTTAGACAGCCCTATCTGTAGCCTCTCTTCCTCCCAGCCCTGAGGGACAACTGGAGTCTTCTGATTTTTCTGGTACTGAGTAAGAGCAGGGGGCTACTATAACCCCCCAACTTCCAGAATTGAGGTTGCAAGAGCTTGCTGGGGAATGTCACAGGGAATGTTTTGGTTGCATGTCCTTGGAAGACCGGAGCCTTTAGAAGCTATCTGCCCAGGTTATGGGAAGATGGCGACTGCTGTAGTCCCTTATTCCTAGCAGGGAGTGGGGTGGGCATGCACAGTGGCCCCATGACCCTCTCTTTGTGCCTGCCTACAGACTGCATTGCATCTAGCTGTACATCTGGACCAGCCGGATGCAGTTCGGGCTCTGGTGCTGAAGGGAGCCAGCCGGGTGCTCCAGGACCGGCATGGGGACACGGCCCTGCATGTGGCCTGCCAGCGCCAGCACTTGGACTGTGCCCGGTGCCTGCTGGAAGGACAGCCAGAAGCAGGCAGAGGATCACTTCACTCTCTGGACCTACAGCTACAAAACTGGCAAGGTGGGGTCACCTCGGGGAGAAAGAGGGGACAGGAGACAAAAACCCACCCTCAGGGAAGGGGGGAGGGTCATGACTTGGCCATCATCATAGTACTCAGTTCATCTCTGCTGTCGGATTGAAGGTGATCTTTGAATTCACAGCGAACCTGCTGCATGCTAAGCATAATTTGAACTTGACCTCATTCCATTGAAATGTTCCGCATAATTTTGGTGATACATGCCAGAAGCATGTATTCTACCACTGAGCTATATCCCTGGCCCAAATGGAGATTAGAGAAACCCATTGATTTCCTTCAGTTGCACTGAGGGCCTTCTGCATGTCTGTGAGTGCTTTTCTAGGAGCTTGACTTGAATCTCTTTGTTTATGGGAACAAAACAGAACCATTGAGATGCAGTAAATGTAAGGAGTGAGGCATGAGCCAGCAGGAGCTGCCTCAGGGCTGGAGTGAGAGCATACTTTGCATGTAGGAGGGCTGGGGTTGGTCCCTGGTACCACAATCCCCCGCCCCAACCCCCAGCATCGCCCAGAGTAATCCCTAAGTACCACCAGGGCCACACCTGGGTGACCAACTGAAGGTTCATTTTAGAGTTGCTTAAACGGGGAGGAACCCCATTTCATTCTGCTCTTTCCCCCTTTAGCTTACTATAAGAATGTAGTGGCCAGGAGAAATAGTATGGAGCTAGGGCATTTGCCTTGCATGCAGGACAGTGGTTCGAATCCCAGCGTCCCATATAGTCCCCTGAGACTGGAGCCATTGACATGAGTCATTTCTGAGCGTAGAGCTAGGAGTAATCCCTGTGCGCTGCCGGGTGTGATCCTCCCCCCCCCCCCCAAAAAAAAAGGATGTAGTATGGAACTGGAGAGATAGCATAGCAGTAGGGTGTTTACCTTGCACACAGCCAACCCAGAATGGACAATGATTCTATATCTGGCATCCCATATGATCCCCCAAGCCTGCCAGGAGTGATTTCTGAGTGCCACTGGGTGTGACCCCAACTTCCCCCCAAAATGTACTATGAATATAGTATGATGCAGAGGTGAGGGGTGCAATCAGGGTCAACCCGGGCCAACCCCTTCCAGATCCCAAGTTCAGCTTGCTGTTACTGTATACTATATTTCAATAGTAGGTTAAAGGAGGAAAGAGCAGGATGAAAACTAGAATGAAGGAGGACTGACATCATGTTTAAATAGTAAAGACAAGGACATTTGAGCAATCACTTGAAGGAGGTTAGCAGTGAGAATATAATGTAAGGGCTAGAGAGATAGCATAGTGGTAGGGCACTTGCCTTGCAAGTGGCCAACCCTGGACCAACAGTGTGATTCGAATCCAGACATCCCATATAAGGTTCCCTGAGCCTGCCAGGGTTGATTTCTGAGCTCAGAGCCAGAGTAACCCCTGAGTGTTGCCAGGTGTGACCCAAAAACAAAACGGAAAAAAAAAAAAAAAGAATATGAATGTAGTGCTTAAGAGCAGAGGTACAGACAATAGCATAAAGACTGAGGGAGCTCTGGGGGTGGTAAAAGGTTGGGGGACCACCCATCTGGAGAGTTCTGAAGGAGGTGGCTTTTGAGTGGAATTTGAGGATAAGTGGGGGTCGAGAGAAGGAGGCGTGCTAGGGTGAGTGCGTGGCTGAGCTGTGTGTCACTTGGCAACGGGACCCTTGAAGCATGAAAGCATGTGATAATATGACTCTGAAAGGTGGAAACTCTGAGTCCTTTTCCCCTCAGACTTTTGAGGGGGTTTTAGGCTTTGTGTCTCAATAGTCCTGTGACCCAGGGCATTGAGTGGGCAGAAGGTCCCTTGGGGCTCAGAGATCCCCGAAGAGAGAGCGAGTCGGTGATGGGTACACATTAACCAACCCCTACCCCCTACCCCACCCCATTTCAGGTCTGGCCTGTCTCCACATCGCCACCTTGCAGAGGAACTGTCGGCTCATGGAACTACTGCTCCAGAATGGAGCTGAGATTGATGCTCAGGTGAGGCGCTGGCACTGGCCCTGTCCCTCCATCTAAGCCTCTTCCAGGGCCCAATTCTTCTGGCTGTCTCTGGATGCCCTTGGTAACCGCCTTCTCTCTTTCCAGGAGGGCACCAGTGGCAAGACGGCATTGCATCTGGCCGTGGAGACCCAGGAGCGGGGCTTGGTGCAGTTCTTGCTCCTGGCTGGTGCCCGAGTGGACGCCCGCATGCTCAACGGGTGCACGCCCCTGCATCTTGCTGCTGGCCGAGGCCTGGGGAGCATCTCCTCCACTCTGTGTGAGGCAGGGGCTGACTCCCTGCTGCGGAATGTGGAAGATGAGACGCCGCAGGACCTGGCGGAAGATGTAAGCACCCGGCAGGAGTGCCACTTGCACCACTGCTCCAGCCCCTTTCTTGGTATTCTTATCTCCGGTTCCCTCCGCCACTACAAATAACAGATCCATAGATTGGATCGCTTCCTAGGTGCTTCTTAGCTCTGATAGTCTGGCATTTTCCTTGAATAAGGACATGGGGCCCGGGAGATAGCATGGAGGTAAGGCATTTGCCTTTCATGCAAAAGGTCATCGGTTCGAATCCCAGTGCCCCATATGGTCCCCCGTGCCTGCCAGGAGCAATTTCTGAGCATGGAGCCAGGAGTAACCCCTGAGCACTGCCGGGTGTGACCCCCCCCCCCAAAAAAAAAAAAAAAAACCAAAAAAAAAAAAAAAAAAAGGACTTGACTGACCTTGGAGCACTTTCTATCCCAGAGGCGCCCCTGATTTTGATTTTGATTTTGTAGAAAGAAGTACACCCTGCAATCTTTCAGCTTTATTTAGTGGGAAGGAAATAGCCCCATGGTTCCCCCCAGTTTACTTCCCCCACAGCTGCCTTTTCCATGGGCCCTAATCATGCGACTCCTCTCCATTCTCTCTTTCTTTCTCTCTCTCTCTCTCTCTCTCTCTCTGGTTTTTTCTCAGCCCCTAGCTCTTTTACCCTTCGATGACCTGAAGATCTCAGGAAAGCCATTGCGGTGTGCAGATTGAAGCCAAGGCAGGGTCGGTACCCCAGGGGTTTTGCTCCTCTGGAAGCTGCACCTTTCCTCCAGGCACGTGACCTTCCAACGTCCCTGGGACTGCTGAGGACAGAGCCTGCTGACAGCAGGCATGAGCTAAGAGGACAAACACAAAATGAGTGCCAGTCTGAAAAGCAGTCTTCTCCAGACAGCACAGATTCTGGGAAGGAGGCCTTTTCCCACCACCAACAACCAGCCCAGCCCCAGATGACTTGAAGGAAGTATGACAGCCTCTCTTGAGGTTGGCCGGGGCTTGTTTCTACCCGAGTTATTGAGTCAGTTTGGAAAGCATGGATGCCCCCAACACCCCATGTGGAGAGAGACTGAAATAGGAAGGAGCAGGAGCCTGAGGGAGTCCCCCTCATTGCTGAGAACTCTTATTCAAAGACTTGACACAGCAGCCCCTGAACCGAGCCGTTGGGGAAGAGGAACTTTGAATGGCACGACACTAAAACTGCAGAGACTCTATTCATGCTCCACTCCAGTTGTTTTGCATATATGCATGTCTGTGTATTGGGAAATTTTATGCGGGCCACCCTGTGACCTGGTGGTGGCAGCAAGGAGAAGGCTGGATTCGTGTGAAGGGGGGTAGAGGAACCCACAATCCTCAGGTCTGTCTGTGGAGGAGCCTGGGTCCTGGCCCGTTCTGTGGAGAATACAGGTGAATGAATGAAAAGGGGGAAGGGGAAGGAAGGGCCAGGTAGAAGCCCTTCATCCCCTCCTGGAGGTGGCCCTCTGGAGGGAAGGGCTGGCCATGGGGAGGGGCACAGGCATTCATAGCTTTTTATGGACTTTTCCTTTCAATGCACATATGTTTGATGGCCCAGGTAGGTCAGGCTGCATTGGAATGAAGGATAAGACAAATAAATTAAGTCTGGTTCCTTAGATTCTCCAGTCTAAGTAAAGCAAAGTCATCGTTCGAGTCATAAATGCTCAGATAAATACGTCATCACGAATTGTGACAGATTCTGTGAAGAAAAAGGACAGAAAGGAGAACTATGCAGGGCCCACCCATTTTAGGTGGTCCGGGAGATCTCCCAATGGCACACTCATTGTGAACAGAAGGCTGAGTAAGAAATGGGGGAGCACATTCGGGGAAGTCTTGGGTAAATTAGAGGAACTGAGAGCCAGTCGGCGGGACTCTACCAGGAGTAGGTGGGTAGGCGAGATAGACTGGGGCCAGGTCATGCGGAGCCGAAAGGAAGGCAACAAATTCTTGCCAGAAAAGGGGCAAATTAGCATGATTTAGGAGTGAGTGCCTCGGGGTCCCTGTCCCTACGATGGTTACCAGTATCTACCCTGGGCCAAGCTGCTGGTAAGAGCCCTGGCTAAGAAGAGGGAGCGAGGGGCAGGAGAAAAGCACAGCAGTAGGGTGTTTGCCTTGCAAGCAGCTGATCCAGGATGAATGGTGGTTCAAATCCCAACAACCCATATGGGTCCTCCATGCCTGTCAGGAGTGATTTCTGAGCAGAGAGCCAGAAGTAACCCCTGAGCACTGCTGGGTGGGCCCCCCCCAAAAAAAAATAATTTAGAAACAACCCATGTGTCAGAGAACAGATGAGCAAATCTAAAAACCATGGTACCTCTATATAATGGAATACTATACAGCTATTAGGAAAAACAAAGTCATAAAATTTGCTTATACAAGAATTCTATGCTGAGAGAAATATGTCAAAGGAAGAGGGACATAGAATGATCACACTCATTTGCAGGATATTAAAAAGAATAGCAGTATAATACTCCCCACCCAAAAAAAAGGAAAAAAAATGGAGGTGTGGCTAGGACAGAGAAGGAACCACTATGATAGTAGTAGCAGTTGGAATTCTCTCTTTAGACAAGCCTTGGGTGCTGGAAGGAGGTGAAATGATGTAGTAACAATGCTGCAAATGTACCTGTGTATGTGGTGGGGCAGCAGGGCGAGAAGGAAGGAAAACTGGGGGAATGAGTGGCAGGAAATGAACACTGCTGAACGGATAGGTGTTGGAACACTGTCATCCATTTTAACTCTTTTTTTTTTTTTTTTTGGTTTTTGGGTCACACCCGGCAGTGCTCAGGGGTTACTCCTGGCTCCATGCTCAGAAATTGCTCCTGGAAGGCACCGGGGACCATATGGGGCACCGGATTCGAACCGATGACCTTTTGCATGAAAGGCAAAGGCCTTACCACCATGCTATCTCCCGGGCCCCCATTTTAACTCTTATCTCGAAGTGATTCAATAAAAAAAGAAAAAAATTAAAGAGGTGGGGCCAGAGATAGATAGCACAGCAGTAGTGCATGGCATTGCGTTGCACCCAGCTGGATCAACGACAAAGGGTGGTTCGAATCCTGGCCTCCATATGGGTTCCCCTCCCCCATGCCTGCCAGGGATGGGTGATTTCTGAGCAAAGAGCCAGGAGGACCCCCTGAGTGTGAACCAAAAGTCAAGAAAAAGAAGGAAGAGGAAGAAGAAGACAAGAGGAGGAGGAAGAGGAAGAAGAGGAGGAGGAGGGCCTAGAGAGACAGCACAGCAGCGTTTGCCTTGCAAGCAGCCGATCCAGGACCAAAGGTGGTTGATTCGAATCCCAGTGTCCCATATGGTCCTCCGAAAGAAAGAAAGAAAGAAAGAAAGAAAGAAAGAAAGAAAGAAAGAAAGAGAGAGAGAGAGAGAGAGAGAGAGAGAGAGAGAGAGAAAGAAAGAAAGAAAGAAAGAAAGAAAGAAAGAAAGAAAGAAA
>PVKC010049735.1:0-10688 GCA_004027635.1 Crocidura indochinensis
GTCCAGAAATGATCAGTCTGGCCAAGGACTAGAAATTGAAAGTCAAATGAAATGCATGACAACCTTCAGTAATAGTATTGTAAATCGGGGCCGGAGAGATAGCATGGAGGTAAAGTGCTTGCCTTGCAAGCAGAAGGACAGTGGTTGGAATCCTCTCATTCCATATGGTGCCCCAAGCCTACCAGGAGCTATTTCTGAGCGTAGAGCCAAGAGTAACACCTGAGCATTGCTGGGTGTGACCCAAAAACAAACAAACAAAAAACAGTATTGCAAATCATGATGCACAGAAGGAAATAGGGGAAAGAAAAGAGTGTGTGCATGCTGGGACTAGGACAATGGGAAGGAAACTGGGGATTCTGGCAGAGGGAAATGAATATTGATAAAGGGATGAGTGCTGAAACTCAGCTATCAGCAACTTTTTGACTCTATCTCAGGGTGATTTGATAACATAATAAATTAATAAGAATAATGAATACATGTTCTGTATCAAGTTGCAAATATTTACTTTTGTTCAAGAACCTTCTGATAATTATCACTTGGGAATTTTCTGTGCTTTCTGAGTACTGTTTAAACATAATTTATGATGATTCTTCCTGCCTCCCAAACAGTTGGCTTGTGTGCAATTTGACTGAAGATGAACTTATTATCCCAATTGAGATTCTTGTCGTAACTACAAAGAAAATTATTGCTGGTCCAAAATTCTGCATTTCTTAGAATGTTCAGCTAAAACAAAATAAGGTGAGTTATTTCATGGTTCTTAGCAGCATAGTTTGCTGAATTTGGGCCACATTTATATGAATGATGACAACTATTTACACATAAAGTGTTTTTGCACCAAGCAGCCCTTAAGAATTTGGATAACGCTCCTTCCATTCAATTCTGAGGAAGACCAACAAATCAGGGTCCCCTTCCTCCTGAACCCCTAGGCTGTCACACAGATTTTTAACAAAAGACAGCAAAAGGTGTCAGAAATAACCATGCCTAGGCTTGACTCTCTGGCCTCAGAAAAAAGCACAGAGCACAGAAAATTTGCCATCACAGACCCTGAAATGCTCCCTCTTGCTTATTCTCAAAGCTGAGCTTCCTATAGTTTATTTATTCTGGAAACTGGTTTTAGATAGATGCCATTTTGGGGTGCTCTCGTTGTAGAGCAGGCTTCTTGGAGGGCTCTTACAGAAGAGGGCCCAGTTGAACCATTGGACCAGTTGGCCAAGAATTACTCATAGGACTCATAGGACTAGAACACCTAGGGACTGTGAAGCCTGGAGCAGAAGAGACTCCATTTTGTCAACCCAAAGTTAAGTTTTCATTTAAGGCTAACAAGATTAAGTTCCACTTAAGGGCTAAATTTCTATTCTAACAATGATACAGACTCCAAAGTCCTGCCCTAGACATCTAGCCAAAAAAGGACAGGATGAAACACCCTAGACAAAAGACAATCAACTTAAAGGTCAAGGCTTCCTGCTTATAACCAGGCTTATGACCTCCCCTAGGAGGGGTCACCTCTCTGGAAGGTGACCCTGGGAAATTGGTTGATGAAATAAAGCTTTGCTTTGTTTTATTTCAATTGTGTGCTCTTGTCCTTTGACTCTGGACCCTAACAGGGACCATATGGGACACCCCATCCAGAAGCAAACTTTCCAAACCTGATAGATTATGTCCCAAAGATGAAATGAGGGGGACCCTAAGTCTGGGAAGGTGTAGAAGGATCAGAAAAATGCAAAGTCACACGAGTCACCTAAGAGCAAAGAGTAGATTGGCAGAAGCAGGAATTTACTTCCCAATACCAAGTCCCTCACATTAGGCAGAGGAAGCAGCCAGAGATTGAGGGTGCCAGGTGTCATGAGAGACCCCCTCCCCAGTAGGGATGATGGACCAGGATGGCATGAGACAGCATCACAAACATGGCCTAGGAGTCAGGTTGGCTCCCAGTAAGACTTGCTAGACAGTGAGGGTGCCCCCAAAATGGCAACGAATGTCTTTCCCAACCAGATCAAACTGTGACTGGGAGTCTGAGTTGCTCTGATAATGAGGCCACACAAACTGCATGATGGATGACCCACCCATCTCTACTCTGAAAATTCGTGGCGATTGTCCAATTGTCCCACATTGCAAAGTAAAGCACATAAATGGGTCGCCTTGATGGGGAAGGAGGAAACTTGGGCTTCCCAGAAAAGGAGACATTCAATGTTAGGAAGTAGATGGGAAGAAATGGAAGAGGACAGACCACAGAATAGCCTGAGATGGAGTCAGAAACAGTGCTCAGAGTGGGAGACCTATCCAGCCACAGGGGTCAGGAGGAGCAGTAGATCGGGGACACTCAGCAGAGAGCAGCAGGTGGACAGCACATGGGTATTTTCACCTCCTCACGTCATAGGACGCCATGAGTGAGAGGTAGAGGGGAGGGGTCCCGGGTGCCTTGAGACTGGGTGAGCTATGAGTGCTCCCACAGAATTGGAAATGCTCCCACAGAACCAGAAGTGCTCCTGCAGGTGCTCCTACAGTGGATAGGGAACTTTGCCTTGCACATGGCTGACCTAGGTTTGCTCCCTAGCACACATATCCTGAGCAAACTGGGAGTGATCCCTGAGTGCTGAGCAAGGAGTAAACAATGAGCGTTTTCATTTTTCTTTTTCTTCTTTCTTTCTTTCTATTTCTTTCTTTCTTCTTATCTCTCTTTCCTTCTTTCTTTCTTTTTTCTCTTTTCCTTTCTTTCTTTGTGTCTTTTCTCTTTTTGTCTTTCTTTTCCTGCCTTTCTTTCTTCCTTTCTTTCTGTCTTTCTTCCTTTCTTTCTTTTTTCTTTCTTCTTTCTTCCTTTTTGGTGGCCCCAAAAGAAAAACAAAACCAAAAGCAGCCCCCTCCAAACTCACTACAAACTTCAGGGCCAGTTTTCCACCTTCTCCACTTGGCTATAGAAGCAGCCCAAACAGTTTAGCAGATCTGAGAATGTTCCCCAGGGAAAGGGCCCCCGAACCAGGTGTTGTCCTGGGGCAGCACTTAAAACATATCTGCTTTGCAAGCAGGAGGGCCGGTTTGGAGTCCCTGGGAACCATGGAATTGCTTATCTTTCCACTGAAAAGAAATCTGCCTGGGCACTGAGGTTCTGAATCAAGATGGAGAGAATAGACAGAATGAAACAAGTAAAACTCCTGGTGTGAGAACCAAGATTCCTCTGCGGCCATAGTAAGGGTCCTAGACTAAAATGAGCCCAAACCTTAGTAAAAGCAGTTTTTCCTGAGACAGGTTAAGAGCAGTTTTTCAGGCAGGTTAAAAGGTCAGGTACTTTTCCACCCTTAGCTAAAACTTTTACTCTGAGCCAAGACAAAGAGAATTAACTCAGAAGTAAAACCACAGAAGTGATGCAGGGATGTCAAGACCCTCCCTATTATGCTAGGATAGAAGAACTAGGTGGGTCTGGAATGTACCACCTGTTAAGGCCCCCTTGACAACTAAAATTGAGTCAGATGAATCAGAGATAAGGTGAAACATCAATGCTAAGAAGTGATGTGCTTTGTGCGCAAAGTGATATAAGTCAATCAGGTATGTGATGTAAGTTATAGGCCAATCATGTATGCTGTGAAGGTTGAACTGTTTATATTTATCAATGAAATTCTTAAGTTGTTAATGCTTGAGATGTCTATATAAATTGGCTAAGATTTTGTTTTGGTGTCCTTGTCAAGATGTCCTTGGTTGGACGCATCTTGCATGATTGGAAATGTTCTCTGACTCTCAGTGCCAACTTGAGTGGTCAACTCGGACCCTAACACTGGCTATTAAAATTATAGTGGTTGTGGCTGAGAACATTAGATGGAGAGTGGATCACAGACTGGGCACAGCTGAGGACGACATCGATTTAAAAAAAAAAAAAAAAAGCTGTGCAATTGACTCCAAAGACACAAATCTAAGAGATTTATAGAGCAAGTCAAGTGCAACCGTCCATATAACAGGATTACAAAAGAAGAGCCCAGATCAAAATCTAAAAGTAGATAACATTTAAATGAACTATTGATTAGGAATAAAAATTTGAAAAATAATTTACAGAACTGAAATGAGACTGCTCTCAGGAAAAACTGCCCCAGAAGGTACAGTTTCATCTTTGTTATGGATCTGAGAACATGAGAGTCTTGTATAGAATCATGACTCTATGAACAGAGACTCAAGCCAAGAACCAAGAGTTCCTGTTTCAACAGGCCTTGTTGAAACAACTCACGAGTTGTTCCAGGAAATTTTTATCCCCAAAGATAAGGCCGGGAAACAAATCATTGCTGCTTGCTCTCGGGAAATTTTTGAAAACTAATTTTTCTGGGCAAATTGATCCTGCACTATTTATGCAAACAGCTGTTCTCTCTGGTGCAGCCATGTTCTCATTTGAGCAAACTGCTTGTTTATCAACCAACATGACATGTCAGGATTTGCTTACACTTATTAAACTATTACTGAGCAACTGATGAGAGACCAGAAACAGTGGGTCTCAGTGTGGGTCCCTGATTCCCAGGTTCCCCCAAAATTTTCAAGAATGAATATTTTGAGGAATAAAGGCACTCAGGTTTTCAGTTAGAAGGTAGAAAAGTTTGGGGCCGGTGAGGTGGCACTGAAGGTAAGGTGTCTGCCTTGCGAGTGCTAGCCAAGGGAGGATCGAGGTTGGATCCCCCGGTGTCCCATATGGTTCCCCCAACCCAGGGGCAATTTCTGAGTACTTAGCCAGGAGTTACCCCTGAGCAACAAATGGGTGTGCCCCCCCCAAAAAAAAAGAAGGTAGAAAAGTTTATTGGAAAGTCCAGAAGAAAGGAAGTCTTCATGTGGGGAGGAATTTAGCAAAGGACTAAGTTAGGACTCTTGACTAATTTGAGAATTTTGTTTTATTGGAGTGTTTTGTGTTTTTTTATAGGAAATATAAATCTTTGCATAGGCTTTAAAAGGCTCTTTGACATCCTTATAAAATGATAAGAAAATTACAAAGAATGCAAGTGGCTGGCTGGTCTGTGGCCTGAGTCTTTGGTGCTGGCAATTTGCCTTGAGTGTTGCCCATCATTTTAGTCTTTCGTTGAGCCTAAATTCTGGGGCAGAATTCTATGTCCTGGAGAATTGTTAACTTCCTGTTTGTCAGAAAGAAAGAAAAAAGGAATTCACAGGAATATGGGGGCAGTCAAAAATGGGACTTCCAGGGACTGGAGCTATAGCACAGCAGGTAGGGAATTTGCCTTGCACAAAATCGACCTGGGTTCGATATCAGGTCCTCTGAGCCTGCCAGGAGTGAGTTGGATGCACAGAGCCAGGAGTAACCCCTGAGTGCAACTAGGTGTGCCCCATCCCCCCCTCAAAAGAAACCGCTCATTCATAGCAACTGGCAAGAGGAAACTGAGGCTTTCTCTTTCAGAGCTGTGTCCAATCCCAACCAGCACCCAATTTTCAAACTCTTCCCTGAAGCTGCCAAGCCTAAAGCCCTAACAACAGCACCTCAAACACATAATCTCCCTTTCTGAAATGTTACTAGACCTTCTTGGAGTAATGAACCTCCTTTTTGGCAATAAGATAATAAATTTGTATTTGCTTTTGCAAAAAAGTTATTTTCAATAGGCATTTGGAGAAATGCTATTGAAGGCTCAGCAAAAAGGAGCCAGAGCCACAGCACAGAGGTAGGGTGTTTGCCTTGCATGCAGATGACTCAGGACAGACCTGGTTTTGACACCAGCATCCTGAGCCTGCCAGGAGCAATTTCTGAGAACAAAGCCAAAAGTAACCCCTGAGTGCTGCCAGGTGTATCCAAAAAACAAAACAAACAAAAAAAAAGGAAAGCATTTAAAGAAATTACTAAAGGGAAGGTCTAAGCCACACCCAGCAGTGCTCAGTACTTACTCCTGGCTCTGTGCTGAGGCATCACTTCTGACAATATTCAACACTGATGGAAGTGGGAGGAACATAGTTATTCAGTGCCATGGATTGAACCAAATTCAGCAACATGCAAAACAAGATCCTTATATCTTGTACTATCTCTCCAGCCCCTGTTAAAATTTCTAAAGCCCTATAACCTTCAAGAATAAACTAGTTATGTTGAAAGAATAAAAATATGGCTGGCATGTTTCTTGGCAGTGTGGAAAGGCAAGAAAATTGGAGATCAATTATCTTTAATAGCTAAAGGAAAATAACAGGAGCCTAAATTCTATACCCAAATTATACTTTAGAACTGGGACTGAAGAGATAATACAGAAGTTAGGACACTTGCCTTGAATGCAATTGGCCTGGGCTCAATCCCTGGGACATCATATGGTTCCCCAAGCACCACCCAAAATGATTCCTAATGCAGAACCAGGAATAACAACCCCTGCGCATTGCTGAACTTGACCCAAAACTTAAAAAAAAAAAAACTATAAAAGACAGAAAGGTAGATAAAGAGACTAGAGGATAGATATTACATGTGAGAACTCTAACATTACAAGGTCCCCCAAGCACCTCCAGGTATGCTTTCCCTCCCCCAACCAAAAAATAAAACCCACCTGAGGTCTGCAAACTATGACCCTTGTATCACTATCTGTTTTTATAAAGTTTTATTAGAACAGAGTAACACACATTCATTATGTTGTCTTCACAGTGTACATAAACATGCATCTATTCTGGGCCCAGCTGCTGTGACAGTTGGCTACTACCAGAGACCAACCCCAAAAGAATTGGTCTGAAGCAGGGGCACCATGAGGATTAAGTTAACAAGATAGAAATAAGGGACAAAAACATGGGGTCAGGGACTCACAGTCTTGTAGACTAACAGCTCCTATTCTTCATCACATTCCATATTTATTGTCTTAAGCCAACAATCTTGGGTCGAATAAAAACCATCATTTACAGACATTTGCCTATCTATGCTGATCAAAGCTTTTGTATATCAAAGGGAATTAAGTTCCCATGTCTAAAGATCCTAAACAGTCCTATTCTATACTTGTCTGGCGCATTTTTGCAGCTAGCAGATATTTGTTGTCTCTTCTAGTCTTTCCTGGGTGACTTTTTTGCAAGCCCTTTTTTTTTCTAATACCTAAATAATCTTCCCTAGGGGCTTATTCCATCCTTGGGGGATTTTGTTAGGGGGACAAATTCTCCTAGGAACAGTAGAAATTACTGTCACCTCTCAGGCAAGAACAGAAAAGACAGGCATGAGAGTGTCCCCATCGGAGATGACATTCAGGCTGGCACATGGCAGGCTCTGTTATTTCATTTGGAACAGAATAAAAAAATATATATTATTACATTTGCAATGACATCCATGCAATTCCATTTGTGTCATTGCATCCTATGATGATGGCCTGAGGAGAAAATGGCCAGTGACACATTTCTCAAAATGGTCCCCATGTGAGAGGTGCTTGTCTGTAATTGCAACTGAGATCCTATAGCCTCAAGCCTAAAATATTTATCGGAGCCTCTGAGAATTTAAATTATTTATCGGAACCTCTGAGAGCCATTTGCTCCTTGGTTGGAATAACATGATGGACAAATGTGCCTCTTTCAGCACTGGATTCGACTCTCTCTGCAAAGAGAACCTGTGTGTTGCCTGGACTGGGAGAGCAGGGAGAGAGCCTGTTCTTCGTTGAACCATGTAAAACAAACTTACAAACAGGTACAACATAAGACCCAGTCAGCAAGTGATGGTCAACTTCTGTCATCCAGTACATTCAAGATTAAGGATATTGTCCCCAGCTGATAACTGATAACTAGGAAAGAACAGGCCCCAGGCTGATGACCAGAAACACTTTATTCTATTCCAACAATGCTCATATAGGGCAAGAGGAACTGGGATATGTGCAGGGTGGCAGGGCCAGGGTCATAGCAGAAGGATAGCCAGGGGGAAGTGAGGCACCAGGGAGAAGATAAACATAAATGTTTGGGCTTGTTTCAGGAGCAACATGATGGGCAATAGAAGTGACCTGTAAGGTTGACAGGACATCTCTCTTAACCAGACCTCTCTGTGAGGGAGGAGGGAGGGCCCAGAATCAAGCCTGAGAGTAACCACTAATCATGGGAAGATGGTGCCCCTCTTTGGTCTGTCCTTCCCCATCTCTGGAGTGGTATATCCAAATATTTTACCTCAAGGATAATCCCTGGAGCAGTTGCTCTATGGGGTCTCCCAGATCAGTTGTTCTATGGGGTTCCATCCATCTGCTATGTAGTTTGTAAACTGCATCACGGGTTGGGGAAGTGTCCCACAACAAGCAATGACTTTCCAGCCTGGATTCTACCACAGGAAAAAGCCTCCAGTCATATCTGCATTAATAGAAAACCACGAAGGAGAAAAATGAGCTTATTTCTGAAGGGTGGGTGCCTTTCAGGTGAGCAGAGAAACAAGGCCAGAGAGATGATAGAGGGGTTAACGCACTTGCCTGGTTTCCATTGCTAACACCACATATGGTTTTCTCTACTCCACCCTCCTCCCACCACCAGAAATGAGCCCTGAGCACTGCCAGGTGTAGCCCCCAAAACCTGGAAGCAAGAAACAAACAGCAGCAATCATATAACTGAGATTGGCACGGAGTCCTAGCTTTTAGGACCACTCCAAGAACTCATTCCCTCCTCTCTATGAGGTAGGCACTTAGAGGAGCCTCATTACAATATGAGGGGCAGCAGGGGGTGGGGTGGCCAGTTGGAAACTTTTAGAACATCATTTATATCCCCTGAGATCCATGGGAAGAAGGGATGAGGGTTCACAAAGAGGTGAGATTAATAAATTAGAAGCACAGGTGTAAAACCCTCTCATTAAGTGTTCAATGTTTAAGTTATTTTAAATGACAAAAAGTCTCCATGAAACATGGAAATCCATGTAGGCAAACCAGGAGGAGGGATGCCAGAGAAACAATGAGGTTCTTTTGGATGGGCATGAGGAGAAACATAACTGTAGAGAATGCTTGTTGGATTACCATTCAATAACTATTCATTCTAGATAATGTAACGCATGGAAGGGTAAGGTTGGGATATTCCTTTCACAAAAAGAGGGGCTGAGAGCCAGCGAGGTGGGTCCCTTGGTGGAGCTTGAAGATACCCTAGGCTTTCCCCCATTCCCTGCTTGGCTCCTTAGGGAGGGTCTGGGTGGGGGCTCTGAACTTCCAGTCTCCCAGCTTCTTGAAGTAGTCGCTGGTAATTTCTTACTAGTCTATATTTTCAAAATTAGCGCCCCCTCGCGCACAAGATACTTTAATAGTACTCACTATCATTGAATTATGTTTTTATGTATGCAGAATGTCCATTTTGTACTCTGCCCTTTCGCACATCCCTACAAAAGATCGCTTTTCTCTTTAACTCTCTCACACCCTACATCATTACTCCACATTTACCCTTTTTAACTTAAGTACTGTAGAGTCCTAAGTCACAGACCAAAGTGGTGCCCTGGAGTTAACACTCCCCCCAACTATTCCAAAAGGCATAAAAAGGACACGTATGTCTTTTCAACATTTTACGTGTGTTTTCTTTGATGGCTATAACTCTTGCTGAATATTTTCTTATACAGTGACGATTCCCCCCACCCTTTTTTTTTTTATCTTTTCTTCTCTTTGTGAACTATTCAATAGGGAATTTGGTGAAAGAGTCCCTCAGTTTAATACTTTGAACCAAGTCATGGGTATTGTTGGATGTGTTCTTATGCCCCCATATACTCTGATAATGCCACATGGCTTTGTTTCTTGTTTGCATAGGCACATTAAAACGAAAAGATACTATACATACATATAAGTTCTTATCTAATAGAGATGGGAACACACAAATCTTGTAGTGCAATGGAAACTTACACCCTGAACATAAAGACCTGGCACAGGCATCAGAAGAATGGGCATTCTCCATTCACCCCTGATCTAAGGAAGATATCTACGAAACATCCAAGGTTGTCTATAACATCACCTGGAGGCAATCATCTACCAGGGAAGACCCTACCGCTGCTCTGACATCGGCTTTAACACTGAGAAGACTTAGCAGCAACAACCTGCTAACTGGACAGGGCTTTCTGTATTGCCCCTTAATGGTGAGGTGAAACTAGAGGATACCCCACACCAGCCTGACTTCAACGTAGGATGTACAGATTCCAGGATCTTCAATACAGAAACCTGATGCCAACAATAGAGACTGTGTGAAAAATAAAATTGTATTGGTACTACAGACAATGACTTGGATTGATTAAATTAGTTTGCCTGGAACCTAGAGTTGGTCTTATGCCAGGAAACTTCAGGGGTAGGTTCTCCTTGTATTTAGAGCAAGACTTTTCCTTTCCATGTCCCCCATATTTTGGTGGGCCTATGCAAACAATAATTGCCACTCTAACACCATTTTTACTGTGCTCTTTTGACTCTGACCCTTAAAAAAAAACCTCTTAAACTTTTGATGTTAACTTAAACTAATATGCATGTGCATGAAAATATAAAAAATACTATGCCTTCAATATTTAAGGAGTCATATAAATCTCATGGCTTTAGATTGCTTTGTGTACTGCTAAGAAATGTTATAATGTACTACAATCTGGGGACTTATGGACAAAGTAATTGTACGTGGGTTCTGTCTTATTTTTCTTAAGGTTCTTTGACAGTTAGTCAATATTTAGGTGTCAGCAAGGGGATTTCTTCTGAGAACCCTGTTTATGGGAGATTGTCCTTCCACTGTAACTTTACCTTGTCCTCTCTGTATCATTGTTCTCATAATTAAAAATAAAAAATTAATAAAAAAAA
>PVKC010049736.1:0-10672 GCA_004027635.1 Crocidura indochinensis
TTTTTTTTTTTTTTTTTTTTGGTTTTCCAGGCTACACCTGTTTGATGTGCAGGGGTTACTCCTGGCTAAGCGCACTCTGGTTAAGTGCTCAGAAATTGCCCCTGACTTGGGGGGACCATATGGGACACTGGGGAATCAAACCGCGGTCCTTCCTTGGCTAGTGCTTGCAAGGCAGACACCTTACCTCTAGAGCAGTGGTCCTCAAACTATGGCCCACAGGCCACATACTGTATTTGTTTCCATTTTGTTTCTTCACTTCAAAATAAGATATATGCAGTGTGCATAGGAATTTGTTCATAGTTTTTGTTTTTAGTATAGTCCGGCCTCCAACGATCTGAAGGCCAGTGAACTGGCCCCCTGTTTAAAAAGTTTGAGGACCCCTGCTAAAGTCACCTCGCAGCCCCTCCACCCAGTTTCATTGAGTTTCTGTGGCACTATTGTGAATGGGTTTGTTTTCTTAATGTCCATTTCTTCCTTATTACTATTGGTGTATAGAAAGGCCATTGATTTTTGTGTGTTAATTTTGTAGCCTGCCACCTTGCTATATGAGTCTATTGTTTCTAGAAGCTTTTTAGTAGAGTCTTTACGGTTTTCTAAATAGAGTATCATTTCATCTGCAAAAAGCGAGAGCTTGACTTCTTCCTTCCCTATCTGGATTCCCTTGATATCTTTTTCTTGACTAATCACTATAGCGAGTACTTCCAGTGCTATATTGAATAGGAGTGGTGAAAGAGGACAGCCTTGTCTTGTGCCAGAATTTAGAGGGAAGGCTTTTAGTTTTTCTCCATTGAGGATAATATCTGCCACTGTCTTGTGGTAGATGGCCTTAATTATATTCCCATTTTGCTGAGAGTTTTGATCAAGAATGGGTGTTGAACCTTATCAAATGCTTTCTCTGCATCTATTGATATGATCATGTGATTTTTATTTTTCTTGTTGTTGATGTTGTGTATTATGTTGATAGATTTACGGATGTTAAACCATCCTTGCATTCCTGGGATGAAACCTATTTGATCATAGTGGATGATCTTCTTAATGAGGCATTGTATTCTATTTGTCAGAATTTTGTTGAGGATCTTTGCATCTGCATTCATCAGCGATATTGGTCTGTAATTTTCTATTTTTGTTGCATCTCTCTCTGGTTTAGGTATCAAGGTGATATTGGCTTCATAAAAGGTATTTGGAAGTGTTTCTGCTTTTTCGATTTCATGAAAGAGTCTTGCCAGGATTGGTAGTAGTTCCTCCTGGAAAGTTTGAAAGAATTCATTAGTGAATCTATCTGGGCCTGGGCTTTTGTTTTTGGTCAGACATTTGATTACCATTTTAATTTCATCAATAGTGAATAGATGGGGGTGTTTAGATATGCTACGTCATCTTTCTTCAACCATGGAAGATTGTAAGAGTCCAAGAATTTATCCATTTCTTCCAGGTTCTCATTTTTAGTGGCGTAGAGCTTCTCAAAGTAATTTCTGATTACCCTTTGAATCTCTGCCATATCAGTAGTGATCTCTCCTTTTTCATTCCTAATACGATTTATCAAGTCGCTCTCTCTTTGTTCATTAGTTTTGCCAGTGGTCTATCAATCTTGTTTATTTTTTCAAAGAACCAACGTCTGCTTTCGTTGATCTTTCGGATTGTTTTTTTGGGTTTCCACTTTATTGATTTCTGCTCTCAGCTTTGTTATTTCCTTCTGCCTCCCTATTTTTGGGTCCTTTTTTTTGAGCACTTTCTAGTTCTATGAGCTGCGTCAGTTAGCTACTCAGGTAAGCCCCTTCTTCCTTCCTGATATGTGCTTGCAAAGCTATAAATTTTCCTCTCAGTACTGCTTTTGCGGTGTCCCATAAGTTCTGATACTTTGTGTCTTCATTATCATTTGTTTCCAGGAATCTTTTGATTTCCTCTTTGATTTCATCTCGGACCCACTGGTTATTCAGTATGAGGCTATTTAACTTCCAGGTGTTAAAGTTTTTCTTCTTTGTTCCTTTGGAATTCACAAATAATTTCAGAGCCTTGTGGTCAGCAAAGGTAGCCTGCAAGCTTTCTATCTTCTTGATATTATGCAGATATGTTTTATGTGCCAGCATGTAGTCTATCCTGGAGAATGTCCAATGTACATTGGAGAAGAATGTGTATCCAGGTTTCTGGGGATGGAGTGTCCTATATATATATATATATCCACTAGGCCTCTTTCTTCCATTTCTCTCCTCAGGTCCAGTATATTCTTGTTGGGTTTCAGTCTGGTTGTCCTATCCATTGATGACAAAGCCGTGTTGAGGTCTCCCACAATTATTGTGTTGCTGTTGATGTTATTTTTCAGCTTTGTCAACAATTGTATTAAATATTTTGCTAGACCCTCATTCGGTGCATATATATTTAGGAGAGCGATTTCTTCCTGCTCTACATACCCCGTGATTAATATATAATGTCCATCTTTGTCCCTTACAACCTTCCTGAGTATAAAGTTTGCATTATCTGATATTAGTATGGCCACTCCAGCTTTTTTATGGGTGTTGTTTGCTTGGATAATTTTCCTCCAGCCTTTTATTTTGAGACTATGTTTGTTCTGACTATTCAGGTGCATTTGTTGTAGACAGCAGAAAGTTGGATTGTTGGATTGAGTTTTTTGATCCATTTAGCCACTCTGTGTCTCTTAACTGGTGCATTTAGTCCATTGACATTGAGAGAAAGAATTGTCCTGGGATTTGATGCCATCTTAATTTGAAATTTGGTGTGTCTTTTAGTTAGTCTTGTCTTAAATTAGGTCTTTTGGTTTTGCTCTTAAGAGTGAGTTGAGTCTGTAAAGTTTCTGAGCTGTTTTTTGTCTGTGAAACCATGTATTTTTTCCTGTCAAACTGGAAAGTGAGTTTTGCTGGGTACAGTATTCTAGGTGAAGCATTCATTTCATTCAGTCTTGTCAAAATATTCCACCACTGCTTTCTGGCCTTGAGTGTTTCTGGTGACAGGCCTGCTGTAAATATCAAGGATATTCCCTTGAATGTAATTTCCTTTTTTGATCTTGCTGTTTGCAGAATTACGTCTCTATCTGTGGGATTCATCATTGTGACTAGGATGTGTCTTGGAGTATTTTTTCTGGGGTTTCTTTTGGTTGGTACTCTTCAGGCATGCAGGATTTGATCACATATATTCTTTATCTCTGGATGTTTCTCTTTAATGATGTTCTTGACCTTTGATTCTTCCTGGACATTTTCTTCCTGTGTCTCTGGGACTCCAATGATTCTTAAGTTGTTTCTGTTGATCTTATCATAGACTTCTATTTTCATCTGTTCCCATTCTTTGACTATTCTTTCCACTGTCTGTTCCTTTGTTTTAAGTTTTTTTCCAATCTTTCCCACTGTATGGAGTTGTTATTTACCTCATCTTCCACAGCACCAATTCTATTCTCAGCTTCTTCTACCCTGGTGTTGAGCTTATCCATTTTGTCATTCAATTCATTTACTAAGTTTTTCAGGTCTTTTAGTTGACATGTAATTTCAGTTTGGAGTTTTGTGATTTCTGTCATCATATTTTCTTGGTTCTTATTAGTGTTCTGTTCAACTCGGTCCATGGTGTCTTCGAGTTCTTTGAGCATCTTCCATACTGCTTTTCTAAAGTCCTTATCTGAGAGATTGATTAGTTCGTTGATCATTATCTGGTCATCAGAATTGTCATCTTTGTTCTCTATGTCTCACGCTGGCCTGCATTGTTTTCCCATTGTCACACTAGTATTGTGTGTTTTTCTACGTGTTGCGGTGGTATTCATTGGCTAAATTATGTCCGCAGCCATACTCCTCAGGTTCTGCCCTTTCTGGGTGTGTCGATTTGCCTACAAGGGAGTGGTGTCCTCCGTGGATGAGACCTCACACAGGATCATATCTTAGGCCCAAGCACGCAGGAGAGAAGATAGTCCAGAGAGAAAGAAGACATCATAGTCCTTCGTGTGATTTTTTTTTCTTCTTGTGATGATGCTCTTTCCTTAGAAAGAGCGCACGGCTGCATAGCGAAGCGAAGCAAAATTGCTCTTCTGCAGCCTCTTTTCGGCCTACTCCCAAGAGTTAGGGCAACAGGAGAGGAGAGAGAAACACACGGACAGGACTCACAGTTTTTTTTTTTTTTTTTTCCTCGCAGTCAGGCCTCACTGTTCGCAGAAATTTCCAGCCTGATGTCACAAACAGGGGACCTGGCTTTTGCAAGGTACTGCTTCTTGCCAGTTTTCATGTTAAGAAGGAATATCTGGGCGTTCCCGCCCTAGAATAGGCCTCTGGGAGAGCTAGTTTTTTTTGGTTTTTGTTTTTTTGTTTGTTTGTTTTTGGGTCACACCTGGCAGCGCTCAGGGGTTACTCCTGGTTCCATGCTCAGAAATTCCTCCTGGCAGGCACGGGGGACCATATGGGGCACCCGGATTTGAACCGATGACCTTTTGCATGAAAGGCAAACGCCTTATCTCCATGCTATCTCCCGGGCCCAAGCCTATTTGGCCCACTCCCAAGAGTTTCCGGCAACAGGAGAGGAGAGAGAAACACACAAACAGGACTCATAGTTTTTTTTTTGTTGTTGTTGTTGTTTTGTTTTTTTTTGTTTATTTGTTTTGGTTTGGTTTTTTGCAGTCATGCTGCACTGGGCAGGCGTAAATTTGTAGAAATTCCCAGCCTGATGTCACAAACAGGGGACCTGGCTTTTGCAAGATACTGTTTCTTGTGGGTTTTCACTTTAAGAAGTGAGTTTCAGTCTTACAATGTTCCAAACGAATCAGTACCCACTTTTCCTTTAATAATATATTTTTTAAATAATATCTTTATATAAGTACCATGATTACAAACATGTTTGTAGTTGGGTTTCAGTCATCAAAAATAATATCCTCCTTCACCAATGCAACCTTCCCACCACCAATGCTCCCAATTTCCTCCTCCCACATCCCCTGACTGTATTTGAACCAGGTATTATCTTTCTCTCACTCACTACCACTATCATGATAGTTGTTAGTATAGCTTTTTTTTTCCTAACTGCACTCAATGCTCTTTGTGGTAAACTTCAGATCTCGGGCTAGTCCTTCCAGCCTTCATCTCTATTTTTTCTGGGTATTATTAGAATACTAATATTTATTTTTCTGAAATCACACAGATGAGTGACAATATTCAGTCTATCTCTCTCCCTCTGACTTATGTCACTCAGCATAATAATTTTCATGACCTCCGTGTATAGGAAAATTTATGACTTAATTTTTCCTAATGGTTGTATAGTATTCCAATTTATTTATATATATATATATATGTGTGTGTGTGTGTGTGTGTGTGTGTGTGTGTGTGTGTGTGTGTGTATAACACAGTTTCTTTTGCCATTCATCTGTTGTTGATAATCTGGGTTGTTTCCAGATTCTGGCAATTTTAAAAAGAGTGGCAATGAATATAGGTATGCAAAAGGCATTTTTGTATTGTGTTTTTGTGTTCCTAGATATCCCTAGGAATAGCTGAATCATATGGGAGTTCGAATTTCCAGTTTTTTGATAAATCTTCATATTATTTTCCATAAAGGCTGGACAAGACAGTATTTCCACCAGTAGTGAATGAAAGTTTCTTTCTACCCACATCCCCTGCCAGCACTGACTGTTCTTGATTTTTCTAATGTGTGCCAGTCTCTGTGGCATGAGATGGTACCTCATTGTTGTTTTGATTTGCATCTCCCTGATGATTAGTGATGTGGAGTATTTATTTTTTTCATTTTGGCCATTTGTATTCTTTGAGGAATTATCTGTTCATTTTTCTCCCCAGTTTTTGAAAAGTTTAGATTTTCTTATTGCTAATTTCTATCAGTTCTTTGTATATTTTACATAGTGAATTTATTCTGTAAGTATTGGGTGAATAGTTTCTCTCATTCTATTCATGGGTGTTTATTGTTCCAAATAAATTTTATGAGTATTTGATTCACTTCTTTGAACAAATCATGGGTATCTTTTTTTTTTTTTGGCTTGCTGGGCCACACCCAGTGATCTTCAGGGGTTACTCTGGGCTATGAGCTCAGAAATCGCTCCTGGCTTTGGCTTTGGGGAGCATATGGAATGATGGGGGATGAAAACATAGTGGGTTCTAGTTGAACCATGTAGAAGGCAAACACCCTAGAGTAGTGCAATTGCTCCGGCTCCATGTCATGGGTATCTTTAGAGAAGCTGTATTAAATCTGTACAATGTTTTGGAGAGTATTGCCATTTTAATTATGTTAATCCTGCAAATCCATGAGCAGGGTATGTCTCTCCATCTCCTTGTGTCCTCTTTTATTTCTTTCAGTGTTTTTACGTTTTCTTGTACAGGTCCTTCACCTCTTCGTTAAGTTGATTTCAGTGTATTTTAGTTATTTTGGCACTAATGTGAATGAGATTTTTTTAATGTATATTTTTCTCTATCATTATTTGTGTATAAAAAGGTATTATTGGGTAACTTTGTAGCTTGTCACTTTGCTATATGAATCTATTGTTTCTAGAGGCTTTTCGGTACAATCTTTAGGATTTTCTAAATAGTATAGCCTGCCTTCTGCAAACAGTAAAAAGTTTCCTATCTGGATGCACTTTGTATTTTTTTTGCCTAATTGCTATAGCAAATACTTCCAGTATTATGTTAAATAAGAATGTCTTGTACCATATTTTAGAAGAAAATTTTTTAGTTTATCACCATTAAATATAATATTTTCTATGGCCTTAACTATATTGAGAAAAGTTCCTTCTATTCTCATCTTGTTGAAAGTTTTTGTTATAAATGGGTGTTTGACCTAATCAAATACTCTCACTGCACCCATTAATATGACCAGATGTTTCTTTCATTTGTTGACATGGTATATTATGTTGATTGATTTAGACATGTTAAACTATCCTTGCAATCCTGTAATGAAAATCTACTCGGTCATGTGTATGATCTTTTGGATGAGTTCTTGGATCCTATTTGCTAAAATTTTATTGAGGATCTTTGCATCTG
The DNA here is from genome assembly GCA_004027635.1 of Crocidura indochinensis. Taxonomy (NCBI): domain Eukaryota; kingdom Metazoa; phylum Chordata; class Mammalia; order Eulipotyphla; family Soricidae; genus Crocidura; species Crocidura indochinensis. Next base: position 6,960 of record PVKC010049736.1, read on the forward strand.
TGTTCATCACAAATATTGATCTGTAGTATTTTTTAAGCCTTCTTTCTGCTTTGGTATCAGGATGATGTTAGCTTAATAAATACTATTTGGTAATGTTCGGATTCTTCAATTTCCTAGAAGACCTGGAAAAAGATTGGCAGTAGATCTTGAAAGACTTGAAAAAAAATTTAGTGAATCCATCTGGACCTGGACTTTTGTTTTGGGGAAGACTTTTGTTTACCACTTTAATTGCCTCAGTAGTAATGGGTTTGTTTAGATATGGCCAGTCATCCAAGTTCAATAGTGGAAGATTATGAGTGCAAGAATATATCCATTTCTTCCAGGTTCTCCTTTTTGTGGCATAGAGTTTCTCAAAGTAGTCTTTGATTACCCTTTAAATCTCTGTAGCATCTGTAGTGATCTTCCACTTTCTTTTCATTTTTAATCTGGTTTATTAAGTTTCTCCTCTCCCTTTGTGAGTTTTGATAGTGATATATATATATATATAGATATATATACATATATCATATTTTTTCAAAGAACTAAAATTTGCTTTAATTGATCTTTTGAATTTTTTTGGATTTCCACTTTATTAATTCATGCTCTAAACTTTTGTTATTTCCTTCTGCCTACCTATTTTGTTGCTCACTTTCTAATTTTGTAAGTTGTATCACTAAGTTATTTCTGTAAGCCTCTTCTTCCTTTTTGATGTGTGCTTGTAAAGGTATACATTTTCCTCTTAGTACTGCCTTTCTGTGTCCCACAAATTCTGATAATTTGTATCTTTATTTGAATTTGTTTCCAGGAATCTTTTGATTTCCTCACTGACCCACTGATTATTCAATAGTGAGCTGTTTAGTTTTCAGGTGTTAAAGTTTTATTCTGTGCCTATTTGTAATCATTTCCAATTGCAGTGCATTATGATATGAGAAGGTATTTTGAAAAATATCTATCCTCTTGATTTTATGGAGATATGTTTTCTGAGTCAGCCTGTGGTCTAACCTGGAGCACGCCCATGTGCACTGTAGAATAATGTCTATCCAGTTTTTCTGGGGTAAAGAGTACTATATGTGTGTTTATATGTTTATATTTATATATGTGAGTTTAAATAGTATATGTATATATGCATATATGGAAGAAAGTGGCATACACTAGGCCACTTTCTTCCATATATATATATATATATATATATATATATATATACAGAGTAGTGTTGACATCTCCCACTATTATTGTGTTGTTATTTATATCTTCTTTTATATTTGTAACCAATCATTTTTAAAAATTTGCTTCTCCCTCATTGGGTTTGTATATTTCAGGAGTGTGATATTTTTCTGTTGGATATGTCCCTTAATTATTATAAATGTCCATCTTTGTCTCTTATAGTTTTTTTTTAAGTCTAAAGTTTGTATCATCTAATATTAATATGGCTACTCCTGTTTTTTCACGGAATTGTTTGCTTGGATGATTGTTTTCCAATTTTAATTTTGAGTCTGTTTGTTCATATATTATTCACATATTCATATATGTTTCTTGTAGGCAGCAGAATATTGTATTCAGCTTTTTGATCCATTTTGCCATTGTGTCTCTCTTAATTGGTGCTTTTAGTCCATTGATGTTGAGAGAGATAATTGTCATGGGATTTTGCATAATCTTTATGTAGGACTTTCTTGTATCTCTTGGTCTGTCTTGCCTTTAATGTTGATCTTTCAGTTTGTCTTTTAAAGCTTTACTATCTTTTGAGACAGTAAAGTTTCTGATCTGTTTATCTGTGAAGCTAAATATGCTTTCTTCAAGCCTGAATGTGAGTATGACTGGCTGAAGTATTCTAGGCAAAGTATTCATTGTTGACTTTTTGTCACTATATCTTACCCACTGCCTTCTGGCTTTGAGGGTTTCTTGTGACAGGCCTGTTGTAAATTTTAAGGATGCTCCTTTAAATGCAATTTCTCTTTTTGATCTTGCTGCTTTCAGTTTCTACCCCTATCTGTGGGATTCATCATTGTATCTCTAAGATGTGTTGTGGGATATTTTTCTGTTGACCTCTTTCTGCTAGTACCCTTAGGCCATGCAGGATTTGGTTGCACACACTCCTTATCTCTGGGAGTTTCTCTACAACAATGTCCCTGGCTATTGATTCTTCCTAGGTTTTTTTTTTTTTTCCCTGTTTCTCTGTGAATCCAATGATTCTTATGTTGTTTCTGTTGAGTTTATCAAAGACTTTTCATTTGTTCACATTCTTTCAGGATTTTTTCAGCTGTCTGATCAATTGTCTTAAGGTTCTTTTTCAATCTCTTCTGTGGTATGAAGCATTTCATCTTCCAGCTCACTTTTTGGAACTCAGCTGCTGTTACTCTGTTGGAGATGCTTTTCAGTGAGGTTTTCATTTCACCTCCAAAGTTTTTCGGACTTGCTATTTCAGTTTAGAGTTTTATCATTTCAATTTTCATATCCTCTTGAATCATATTTGTCGTTCATTCAGCTTGATCTATGCTTTCTTTGAATTCTATGAACATCCTTTATATTTCTTCTCTAAACTCTTTATTGGCGAGGTTAAATAAGTTTTAGCACATTTGGGGTCATCAGAGCTGCCATCTTCATTCTCTATTCATGGTATTGTTCCATGATTTGTCCCATAGGCACACTTGTAGTGTGATATTTTTTGTGTTTTGTGCTAGAGTTCATTGATTAAGCACTTTGGGTGGGGTTGATTCCATAACCGATAGCCCGGATCTTGGGCAGCAGCTGTGTTGAAAAGCATGTGGGGCCTGGCGGTGGCGCTGGAGGTAAGGTGCCTGCCTTAATGTGCTAGCCTTGGAAGGACCGCCATTCGATCCCCCGTGCCCCATATGATTCCCCAGGCCAGGGGCGACTTCTGAGCACATAGCCAGGAGTAACCCCTGAGTGTCACTGGGTGTGGCCCCAAAACAAAACAAAACAAATAAAACAAACAAAAAAACATGTGGCATTGATCAGGCTCCAGCCCTTGTGGGTGGGGCCAAATCACTTCTGTTCTCGAGGCTTCCACAGGAGCTTTATGACAGGGTTGGTGTCAAAATTGGCAGCTGCGGGTCTTGTGAAGTAACCTTGTTACAAAGCATGTGGCATCTATCAGGCTGTGACATTGTAGGCAAGGTCAACTCACCTCCTTTCACATGACTTCTCCAGGTGCTTCTGGACTGGTTTGGTCCCAGTATACACTTTTATCCACCACTATCCCCAATTTTCCTTCTGTCTTCCAGCCTACCTCTAAGATAGAAACATTTTTTTTCTATCCTCCACTCTTTCAAGCACTGTATTTAAAATACTGTTACTGATAGAGTATCATGAGTGTTGATTTGCCTCCTTAAGGTATCTAATCCCTGGGGGCCGGGCGGTGGCACTGGAGGTAAGGTGCCTGCCTTGCCTGTGCTAACCTAGGATGGATTGCAGTTCGATCCCCCGGTTCCCCATATAGTCCCCCGTGCCTGCCAGGAGCGACTTCTGAGTGAACAGCAAGGAGTAACCCCTGAGCATCACTGCCCCCCCCAAAAAGTATCTAATCCCAGTCCCAGTACTTTTGATATAATTAAAAAGTCTAAATTGTAATCAGCCTAAATTCAAGAGTATGTTCAATGCATAATTCATTTCCAGAATTTGCAGATCTGTTACATAGTTTTCTTTCTTTCTTTCTTTCTTTCTTCTTTCTTTCTTTCTTTCTTTCTTTCTTTCTTTCTTTCTTTCTTTCTTTCTTT
>PVKC010049737.1:0-10683 GCA_004027635.1 Crocidura indochinensis
CATGATCTCTAATTCCAGAGACCTAACTGAGACAATTGCAACTGAATGGGTCTCCAGGAAACATAACAAAAGACGATATCCCAGGCTCCACCGGAGGTTCAACGCAAGGCCCAAGACCACCAACCGCAGAAGACAGATTAAAAGGACACTGAGGAAACAGAACTCTTGAAATCAAGAAGAATGACTTCATCATAAGCTCTACTCCTTGAACTGTGCAGAGTCTGAGATCTCTAGATATAAAGGTCTGATTTTAACACCCAGATCAAACCAGAAATCTTCCATACAACACGAAAAAACCAAGGTGAGAATAACTGAACTTGAAAGGAGTCTATAGATAAACCATGACAATATATTCTAGGGAGGGAGAAACCCTGTATCTCCTAGGCAAAGGGGATTCCCTTCTCAAATGACCCCAATTTTTACTGTGCCTATGCAGAAGGGAAAAAAAAAGGGAAGGGATGGAGAGATAGTATGGAGGTAAGGCGTATGCCTTTCATGCCGAAGTTTATCGCTTCGAATACCCTCATTCCATTTGGTCCCCTGGCATGCCGGGAACGATTTCTGAGCATGGAGCCAGGAGTGACCCCCAGAGCACTGCCGGGTGGGAGCCAAAAAAACCACAAAAGAAATGAAAAAGAGACAAGAAGCACAAAATAATCTTTTTTTTATTTCGCTTATTACTACTTTATATTTCTCTTATCTAGTTTTAGTCGACCTCCTTATCTTGGTGTAGATATTTAAGAAGTTGTTCACTTTTTTATTCATATATTTACTTTTTCTGTCTTCTTTTCTCTTCTTCCTTTTTGCGCTCTGTCATGTTTTTTATCTCAAGACCATGGCAACTATGTGGTGCATATCTATATTGCTGCAGCGCTCACTGGATATCTTATTTGATACGTCTATGTGGAATGTTGTGGTGATTCACCTTCTTTTTTCCCTTTTGTCTCTCAAACCGAGGATGAGAACCTCTAGAAGGACTCTGCCCATTATTGGTGTAGTTAATTCCCCCCACCCCATCCTATTACCTTACTCTTCCCCAAACAAAACCACATAACTCGAACTATCTAGTCCCGCTTCCCAATTAGAGGAAGAAATAATGGAGGCACCAAGACCAAACAGCTATAAGATCATTAAGTAATAAACTAGACACAGAGGGGATCACTCAAATCTAGAAGCCCCTGGGGAGAGGGTGGAGGATAGGGGTGGCAGGGGGAAATGGAGGTGGAGGGAGGACAACTCGGTGATGGGAATTCCCCTGATTCAATGTTTACATGTACCTGGAACATTACTGTGAACGATATGTTAACAACTATGATTAAAATAAAAAAATTAAAATAAATAAAATAAAGAAAAAGAAAAGAAAAATTTTAGGTCAGTCAGGTTATTAAATTTTAACTGTGATCAAAGAGCCAGGATCTCAAACATGCTATTAAAGAGTAAATCTAGAGTAGTTTTTTCTATTCTAAGTAAACCTTAGGAGGCCCCTAAGTATTCTAGATAGGAAACTCTTAAAAAAATTTTAATGGTTCCAGGACCAAACAGTCATATGAACATTGAGTGGAAATAAAGAATGATCAGATTTAAACACCAAACCCAATGGCAATGACAACAGAATCGAAACCCAATCTACAACAAGCTCTACAAGAGGGACCAGTCACACTAGCATTCTGGGGGGCAAAGGAGGGAAATATGGGATGCATGCTGGGAACAGGGATAGAAGGACAATAATGGTGGTGGGAATGCCCTTGATTCATTGTCACTATGTAAGGGTGGTAGAAGTCAATACATATTATTTGCTCTTTAGTGTCTAGGACACAAAAGTCAGACTCATTTTTGCATGGTGCTGTGACATGTACTTAAATTGTTGCTTAGATTATCATCATTATTATTATTGTTATTGTTATTATTCTCATTATTTTGCTTCTCTGTGGTAATAAACAATCTTATTCCTTTTAAAGCCAAAGTCTTAATGTGAATATCTTTTCAAGTATAAGAAGAAAAATCTGGAACTGAACACTAGTGAAGGGAAAGCTGTTGAAATAATGTTTGCTCAAAACTCTATCATGAATAACTTTGTAATTTCATAGTGACTAAATAAATTTTTTTAAAAAGAAGAGAAATATTATTTTTTCTGAAAAAATTTGGCTGATAACTATTTCACTCGCTATTGCTGACAAATAACTGTTGGGAAGTTTCTTGAGGAATTCTATTGAAAAAGATAATGGATAATAATTATAATTTAAAAAAGGGAGCTGAATACATTTCTAGTAAGCAAATCACAAAGAGCATCAATCAGCATCAAACAAAAATATTCATATGTATATTAGATCTAATAGTGATGCAATAGATTGTAGCTGTCTAATTGTCATTTCTGAGAAATTGGTATGTGTCCAACTGAAGAACCCAATCTAGCTTTTGTGTTATTTAGGGGTCACCATACTTCCAGCGGGCAGATATTTTAGCACTACAGAGTAATTTCCAGGATTTAGGATGATTCTAAAATTGAATAAGTGCTCCTAAGATCAAGATACATTTAAAGGATCAAAGTTGATTGAAAGGGTTTTATTTTCCTGTTTGGAAGCTGAAAAATAGAAATGACCTGATTTTTAAAAAATCTTAACTAAAGTTTCACTTTCACAGATGGCAAAGGTAAGCCACAATGGCTTGAAAGAGTCACAAAGCCACATAGTAAAATAAATCTTATTCCTGTTTATTTTGTGTTATTTTTTTTTCAGGAAGGAACTACAAGCATGATTATGGTTTTAATTTTATTATGCTATTTGTTTGGAACTTGATTGCTTTCTTAAATTTGTTGATGGAATTCCCATTCTTCAATGAAATTTGGAGGCAGGTACAATCATTTGCAGTTTTATTATCTCACTGCTTGCTCTATGACAGAAACTAGGGTAATCATCATTTATATTATTTCTCAGAGGCAGTTAGTGAGGTGGGTCCAATTCTCATTTTTATTTTCCATGAACAAATTGAGGATAAATAAAGGCAAGTAATTATCCCTGCACTGTTGCACACTCGATATTTGATTGCACACAAGGATTTAGGCACATTAGCCTAGGCTGAAAATATAGCTTTCAGCTTAATTTTCTTTGAATTTCTATCATTGTCCATTATATTCTTAGTTCACCCCAATATTTAATACATTTTTATGAATGCCAGTGCATTTTATCAAATTTCTTTATTTATTAACACTTTATACATGTATCAGATAATTTATTACTTATCAATCCATTTATTAAAATGTATTTATATGAAACTAAATAAAATTTTGAAGAGGAGAAATCTATCAGCAGAAATAAAGCAGATATTAAAAATATCTGGAATCACTTGCTCTCTGTGTCTTAGACATATTTTTATCAAGGAGTCCACAAGGAGAAAGTTGATTTTAAAAAAATGGTAATTGGGAACCTGGTAAAATATATTTCAGAGTAATGCTAATCATGTGTGTCCAGATAAAGGAAATTAAGGTGGCTTAAGTTTTCAGTTCTCTTCAGAAAAATCAATTATAAAGCCGTTATGCCTCCAACTCTAAACAATAAATCCCTGGATTTAGTTAATAAAAGAAACTTCCACTTTAAATTTTTTTTCGCTCCACAAAAGAAACTCATAACATTGATTTTTGGAGAAAGAAGAGGATATTTACACCAGGGGTCTTTAAATTCAGACATATTCATGATCTTAGCCTGTTTGGATCAGAAATCACTCACAATCAAGGGAATCCATCTTTATAAAGATGTCACAGCTTACTGTAGGCTCACCAGTAGTTATGTGATTTTTTAGGATCAATGCTAGCAGAGCAGCACAAAGGAGACCCACTTGGGTCTCACTAGAGGTTCTGAGTCTCTTGAGTTCAAGTCATAGCTGGTCTGGATTAAATCTCACTGATAACATATAATTACTGCTGATCTGTCCCTCAATCCTAAATGTACCCTTGGATTGCCTAGAAAATTTTTATAAAAGACAGATGTGCTTGTACCCATTCCCCCCCAAGAGTCTTATTTATGCATGATGGATTGGGACCCATGATAACTATTTCATTTCAATCTCTATTAACCTTTATATAGTCACTGAGATGTTCACAATCTTGTCACTTTCTAGTTTTGGACGATTGAAATCTTGCTGTCATTTCTTCCCTTTTGTCTCATAAAACCAATGACACCAAGGTTAAAGCGATGGAGGAAGAAAGTTTTTCAACAAGTGCATTTGGCTCATCGCTTTTCAAATGAGCAATTAATAATTCATAACAATTAAAGGAGTTATGAGTTTCTCTTTCAATAGGCTTCCAAACATGAATAGATTAAATGGTAATTGCCATCAAATTTTATGTTCTATTTCATGTGCCTAGTAAAAGTTTATCTTCTGGAACTCACTTTGTATTTCCCTTTGATATATTCATAACAAAGTGCAATATACTATATTAAAATATTTATTATTAACCTATTAAATATTAATCACTTTTAAATTATAGGGAAGAACAAAAACAAATAGTCGACTTAAGTTTTCATGATTCTCCTTATTTTAATATGATTTGGATTTGTAGAATACATGTTCATAAAAACTGATGATAAGATATACTGTATGAGTTCCTATTTCTTATATAAAATATTTCCAAACAGATGTTTTGTCCTTGACTTACCAGTTACCATTATACATAAATACTAAGTGATAAAAACAAAAAGCCGAGTGGAGCAGGGATATTGGATAATGGGTAAGAAGCTTGCCTTACACATGGGCAACACTGGTTTTCATCTCAAGTACTACCAGAAGAGATCCCTGGTAATAAAACCCAGTATAATACCTGAGTGCTGCCAGGGATGGCCCCTAAATCAAAAATAACAACAGCAGAAACGAAAAACTAAACAAAACAACAAAAATCCCCAACCAAATCCCATCAAAGAACTTAGTCTTTGGATCAGCCTATCAGCAGTTAAAATCCACTCACAACTCACTCAGATCTTCAAACTTTAACATGCATTTATCTGGAAATATTAATAAAATGCAGATCAGGAGGTCTTGGGTAAGATACAAATGCGAGCCTGCATTTCTTTTTTTTTAGGGGGGGGTCACACCCGACAGTGCTCAGGGGTTACTCCTGGCTCCATGCTCAGAAATTGCTCCTGGCAGGCACGGGGGACCATATGGGGCACTGGGATTCGAACCGATGACCTTTTGCATGAAAGGCAAACACCTTACCTCCATGCTATCTCCCGGGCCCCAAGAGCCTGCATTTCTAGCAATTGCCAAATAACATTGATACCATTGGTTCACTTTACAGTTGTTAGGATCTAGATGTCTCTGTCCACATCTCTTTAAACAGGAAAATAACTATTAGGTTTCACAAAAATCAAGCAAGATTTGGCAAAACTCCTGGCACATACAGAACACTTCATAAATACTGCATATCAACATCATATCTAAATAATTGAAAGAATTAGCAAATACAATTAAGAAATTTAATTTAATCCAATGTAAAATGAACTCTTTCCCCTAACTTCCTTTTTCCCCTAAGCCCTTCTTTTAGTATGTAAACATCCATCTGGATTGCAATGACCTTCCCCACCCTAATGGGTGGAGTTCTGGATAATAAAGAAAGGAGTCTATCTGGGGGCTAGGGACAGAGTTTATGGAGGGAGAAGGAGACTTGAGATACACCACACAGGGAGAGCTTGGCAAAAATGAGCACTTGGCAAAGAAAAGACAAGAAATAAAGCGAGGTGACTTTAATGAATATCCTTTCTGACTGCTGTGTATTATTTCTCCACCACTACCTTGCTTCATCGTTGGTCTACGGGATTAGAAACATGGTGCCTGGGCAGTCTCACCTAACACACGGACTTTATATTTTATTTTTTTATTCTACAATCCAAGACTTCGAATATGTAGTAGTCTAACTCAAAATTCATATTTAAACTCAAATATAAGTTCTAACTTTGTAAGCTTAATCAGAGCAGATATTGTGATTCACACAAATTCTAGTACAAAATTAGTTTTAATTCTTAGTTTCTAAGAAGGAAGCACTTACAGATTTGAGATCCCTCTTGAATTCAACTTTAGACCTTTAAAGCCCTCATGGGGATCACATTATCATCATTGCACTATTATTACTCTAATTTTTAGCACCAAACTCTAGCACAATTCTTTTTTTTTTTTTTTTTTTTTTTTTTTTTTTTTTTTTTTTTTTTTTTTTTTTTTTTTTTTTTTTTTTTTTTTTTTTTTTGGTTTTTGGGCCACACCCGGTGATGCTCAGGGGTTACTCCTGGCTATTCGCTCAGAAGTCGCTCCTGGCAGGAACGGGGGACTATATGGGGAACAGGGGGATGGAACCGCAGTCCGTCCTAGGTTAGCGCAGGCAACTTATCTCCAGCGCCACTGCCCGGCCCCCTCTAGCACAATTCTTGATGCATAATTGGACTTTAATATTACTTAATGAATGATGCACAAATAAATGAGTAATTGCATAAATAAATGACTGCAGGAAAAACTGAATAAATCAGGCCACTTTGCAAGAGAGAAAATAAAGATTTAGCAAGGAAGTTCTTCTGGCATTTTGGGTAAGCTGAATTTAGTAAGCAAAGATAAAATGAAAGGCACAGTTTTCTCCTCACAGACATGGATATACTTGATTTCAATTATTGTGCATAAAGGAACATATTGGACATAATAGATTTAATAACACTTAATGAACGGGTTAGCAAACATTAGTAAATCTGTTATTTCAGAAATTGAAAGGTCTTTGATTAACAAAATCATCAAAATTCATTTTATTCTGTCTTATCTACATGCAATTTAGCAGCCTTGGTGCAAAATCAGCAACTTAATCTCTATTCTAATATGACAGAATAATGGTGCCATGTTTAAAAAAATACCTCAAAATGCATCAAAATAAATTCTAACAAAAGCTGGAAATAGAAAAGGCTGGGTCAGCAAATTAATTAAAATGCATTGTCTGTTACCTCTGACATTACATCACTAGTAAATGCCAAATTATTCTGGTAACAAAACCTCCTGTACATCCCCAAACTTTGTCTTTTTGCATTTAAAATCCATTGTTAACGATGCAGTTGTCCATACTATTGATTTAAAAGCTAAAGAATACAGATTAATATAGGACTAAGCCTATAAGGTCAATAATACTAATTAAAAAGAGGCCTAATGTGATTCTTAAAAATAATTACATCAATATTTCATTATTTCTGCAGCGTTCTGCTTAGGAGACATATGTCTATTTCTCTAAAAGAGTTGCAGCATGGAAGCGATGGTTGCAATACATAATACTAATCCTACACTTTTGAAGAATATAATTTTAGTAATTGCTTAAGTATTTAAAATAGCTAGTGACAGCCAAATGATCTTAACTGCTAACTTCGAGGATGAATCAGGGATTGAGTTAAATGTAAGACAGATGATTTGTATGGGGCTGGATTCTGGATTTCTGTATGTGTTCATTTGTTTTAAATTATTCCAGACTTCTTGGAATTTACAGCAATATAATCCATTGCTTTATATATCTCAAGTCTCCTCTCTTCACTTTAATGTTAATGCTAACCTGGAGTTGATTTGACAGAGATGGGTTCAAAACAGTATATAGCATTTCAATATAGAAGGGTCATGACATAATTTTGTTCCTGTAGGTAGAGTTATACTGTATTGAATGTCTTGGGTTCAATAGACTGAACCATATTTAAAAAAGAATCAATTAAGAAAAGGCAAGATTTATATTACTGGTACACAGTTTATTCAGAACTATCTCACTAATTGTTTAAAAAATTATTTGTTTTCCACCACTTGTAGCATTTCATTAGAAAGTGATTGTACTCAATTGATGCTAGGTTCAACATGCTGGTTAATAAATCTTTGAACACTTGTGAGTCTGTGATCTTGTCCTGGACATTATATGTTCAAAGCTTTCATGTTTCTAAAAATCTAAATTTTCTTTAGGCATTTGGACTTGAAAAATATAAAGCAGGTCAACTCCTTCATTAAAAGAGAAAACACACAAACAAAATTTGTTTGTTTAAAAAGAAATTCTTTTCTAACCTTACTTCATATTCATTCCATTTTATTGTTTATTTCATTTGGGATCACACTAGTAGTGTTTGGGGATAAGGCCAGTGGTGTTCTTAGGAACATGTGTCACTGGAGATTAACCATGACTTCTATATGTAAAGCATGCATTCTTGCCCTTTTAGCTATCACCTGACTCATCTTTGCACATTTATTTACTTAGGTTCAATGTTTTCCTTTTTAGATGCTCTGTGAGTTTGAAGTAAATTTTGTAGTTTGCTTCCTGTGTACTGGAATCTGTGAATTAAAAATGACTTTCACATTTTTCCGTTGAGACAAAAATCAAAATAAGAATAGGATTTTGTCTCTTTTATTGAGATGAAAATTTAATAAAATTCAAATTTTATAAACCTCGAATAATATTTTATTGAAGCATAGACATTCTTTTACTTGGGTAAGCTTCTAGCTGATTTGGGGTTACAACAGATCCAATGGTTGTTGATAGAGATGAAGACTGAAGAAAATCTGACCATTACAGATAACAGTTGTTCCCCAAAATAAATCACTGAGCCTTTGTTTCATATCTTCAAGTTTATAAATGAAAAGCCACACCCAAGATTGTCATTATGTCTACTGATCAGTCAGCACCATATATTCTTTTAACTCTTAAAAGAGAGGCAAGCCAAGCTTAGAAAATTTAGGGAGGCATGTGTTTCAAAGCTTATAGGTCTGAAGTGGTTCAGAAGGGAGACGGGGCAAATTTCTGTCCCTCTGAAGCGTTGACAGCTACACACACAACCAAAAATTGCTGCCACGCCAATAACCTAACTTTTCAGCTTTTTGACAGACTCTGCTGAGGTATACTGGCTTGGGGGCTGAGAAATATGGGGTGTTTTGAAGTCAGCACGGGCAGTCTCCCCCTTGCTTCTATACTTCCAGAAGCCCTGGCAGCCACACTCAATGACCCACTGATATAGCTACTGCTATATCAGCTCATCAGTCCAGCTCCATAGATCCTTGGATTCCTGGAGCACCTGACTGCGTACATGACACCTCCATATTTTTCAATACTGACATTTTTAAGTATAATGCATTAAGTAGAAGTGAAATTATTCTATAAGCCACCTAAGCTCAACAAACAAAACCAGTATCAGAGTACTCAACTAGCGATAAACAGTTGAGTAAATCTTCAATGACTTGACATGATTGTGAGATATGATAATTTTTTGTAAATTGTTACCTCTTTAAGTTTTTTATTTAAACTCTGTGGTTACAAGGTTGTTCATAAATATAGTTCTTTCCCTCCATAAAGTTGTTGCAGTCATACAATGTACAAATTTTACCAGTGTGCATTTCCGCCACCAATGTCTCCAATTTCACTCTCACCCTCCCTGATAACCTCTTCCCTCCACTTGCTTCTGGTGAATGCATTTTACTTCAACTTTTTTTCTCTCTCTTCTTTAATGACACCGTGGTTTTCACTACTGTTAATGAAAGGTTGTCATGCAGGTCACTTTATCCCCTTTCCTCATCCAGTTCTTGGAGATATAAAATTTTCACAAATTTTATTTTAATAAATATTATATTATAATCCATTATAATTTAGCTATAGCAAGCAATATTAAGTAATTCTTCAGATTTGTCATGGAGAAGTCTTGGGGGAGGGTGGAAAACTTGAGACAAATTTAAAGGGAATGTTACCCTGGTGGTGAGATTGGTGTTGGAATTAAATTAAATGCTAGAAATATCTGTATTATGAACAGCTTGGTAAAACATGGTATTTAAATAAAGAAATTTACAAAAAGGGTACAAATAAAAATTCTGTAAAATGTCATATCAAACTCATTTAATAATAAATATTTATTACTATTGCTATTGCAGTTTTAACAGGTATTTTTATGAGTTGGTAGATCTGTCTATTAATGTAACTTTAGTTTTGCTACCTGTTAAGTAGAGAAATATAATTCTACATCTTATAGGATGAAATAATCCATGAAAAACACTATATAGAAATTCATATTGGTCAGGAGATATAGTATAGTCCATAGGTCACCTGCTTACATGTGGCCAACTCTGGTTTGATCCCTAGCCAGACTTGTAGCTATAGATATAGTGGAACAGGTTGAATGCTTGACTTCCATTCATCTGACCTGGGTTCAATCCTTAGCACCCCATATAGTCCCCCGAGCTCTACCAGGAGTCATTGCTGAGCTCAGAGCTGGAGAAATTCCTGAGAACTACTGGGTGTGACCCCTTCTAAAACATATTAAATAGCATTTTTTGGGGGGGTCACATCCAGCGGTGCTTGGGGTTACTCCTAGCTCTGTGCTCAGAAATCATTCCTGGCAGGCACGGGGGACTATATGGGATGTCGGAATTCCTACCACAGTCCATCTTGGATTGACTGTGTGCAAGGCAAATGTCCTACAGCTGTGCTATCTCTCCGGTCCCTAAATAGTAATTTTTAAAAGTATTTAGAATATCAAAGGAAATGAACAGATGATGTGTAGTTGGCAGAGCAAAAGCATTCCTGGAAGAGATATTAACAGTTTTACCCAGAATAAAGACCCTTGACTTTACAGGTTTGACCCTGAAATATTAGTTATCACAAATATCCTCTAGTCTAGAATTCTGCTATGATAGTGGATTAAGACTTGCTCCTCT
>PVKC010049738.1:0-10661 GCA_004027635.1 Crocidura indochinensis
ATTATGGGAGAAGAATAAAAGTAGTCAGTCCACTCAGCACAATCTCTCTCTTAAAAAAAGAAAGTTAAGGGCCCCGGGAGATAGCATGGAGGTAAGGCGTTTGCATTTCATGCAAAAGGTCATCGGTTCGAATCCCGGTGCCCCATATGGTACCCTGTGCCTGCCAGGAGCAATTTCTGAGCATGGAGCCAGGAGTAACCCCTGAGCACTGCTGGGTGTGACCCAAAAACCAAAAACCAAAAAAAAAAAAAAAAAAAAAAAAAAAAAAAAAAAAAAAAAAAAAAAAAAAAAAAAAAAAAGAAAGTTAAGTAAGTACTAGAGGTAAAAAAAAAAAGTCTATAGACTATATCGCCCAACAACAGCTTACTAAACCTTCAGAATGGTTCTTATTTTCTGCAAAAGGAAGTTTCTGACATTTTGAACCTGTCAGGCAAGATCAAGTTCAAAATGTCAGAAACCTCTGCCAACTAATGAATTAGTCAGGAGAAACCTACAATTACTATTCTATCTTTGAAGTTCAGGTCAAAAACAAAATTGAGACTAACCACTATCAATAGTTCAGCTCAATCAGAAAACTGCCGCCAAGTGGTATCAAGTCATAGTTTGATCAAGACAGATTTGTCTTGCAGAGTTAGATCATTAACACCTGCATCCTTACTCCTTAGAAATATTGCCAGTAGTCTTCTCATGCTCACTCTACTCATTTATTTACTCTTGCGTAGCATGTTACCTGACTGGAAATATTTGGGATCACATTGTCAATGTACATATGTACATTGCTTAACAATGTTCAGTGGCTGGAGTGGTGGCACAGAGCTAGCCTAGTATGAACAACAGTTCAATCCCCCAGTGACCCATATGGTGTCCCAAGCCGGAGCAATTTCTGAGCTTATAGCCGGAAAATCACTGTGTCACTGGGTGTGGCCCCCCAAAACAAAAAGACAAAAAAAAAAAAACAACAACCAGTGTTCTAATCTACAATGTACTATATATATATATGTATATATATATATATAAAATCACAGTAATTCAAATAGATTAAGTCATATGACCTAGAAATATAGTAGATAACACTATGTTTACATAGTTATACTCTAATACATTCAGCCAATTGATGAAATCACCTAACAATGCATTTATTTCTCATAATGTCTCCCCATCTTGAAGTATGACTATGCAGTAAATATACATTTATATATGTGTGTGGACCTCCAACTTAATGTAATTTACTTAATTAACAACATATTTTGTTTAAGAGGCTTCTGTTATAGAAATGTATTAGCTATATCATAGCAAACATAAGCCCCCAAGGCCACAATGGCATAATAACTCAAATATTTTATGTTAGCCAATGTCTGACATCATGAAGCAAAGAAAGCACAAACTCACCATTTTTGTAAATCACTGCATCTTCTTCTTTCATCAAGATCTTTTTGAAAGATATGTTCACATTATCTCCCCTGTCCACAGTCATAGTCAAAGTAGCTGGTAGGAAGGAAGCTTTGAAAAAAGAGAAAAATAAAATCACACATTTTATTCAAGAATGATTGAACTTTAGATTTAAAGGATGGCACTTTCCAGGTGTCAGTTGATTTTTATAATATAAAAAATATGACAGTGGGGCCGGAGAGATAGCATCAAGGCAAAGCATTTGCCTTGCATGCAGAAGGTCGGTGGTTCGAATTCCGTCATCCCATATGGTCCTCCAAGCCTGCCCCTGCCAGGAGCGATTTCTGAGCATAGAGCCAGGAGTAACCCCTGAACACTGCTGGGTGTGATCCAAAAACCAAAAAAAAAAAAAAAAAAAAAAAAGAAAATAGTAACAGTGACCAATTTAACAGAATGGACAGCTAACAACAAGAGCTTAATAAACCTTCTGCCATTGTACTGATAACTTTATTGGTGATAAAATAGTTTTCATAAATGTGCTCGCTACTGTATTTTTTTCTTCTTTCTTTCTTTTTAGTTTTAAAACTTTCTTCTGTTACTTTTTCTTTTTCAATAACTTTGCTTTTGCTTATCTAGAAACAAATATATTATGGTCAACTATGTCAACTATGTTATGCATCTTCTTTAAATAAAAAAAAGAGTGACAGTGAATGGGACTTAAACTTTCTCTAAAACTTACTAGACTCTCTTAAATAACTTTTTTTTTTTTTTGGTTTTTGGGCCACACACGGCGGTGCTCATGGGTTACTCCTGGCTGTCTGCACAAAAATAGCTCCTGTCAGGCATGGGGGATCATATGGAACGCAGGGATTTGAACCAACCACCTTAGGTGATGGATAGCCTGCTTGCAAGGCAAACCTCTCTGTGCTATCTCTCCAGCCCCTTAAATAACTTTTTAATAACTCTTCTAAATAAATAATAGTAAAAAGAACTACAAATATATATATGATATATACACATTTTCTATCCAACTAATTAATATAGGATCCATATTGCTTAGTATCTATTATCAATCTAAAAGCTTATATTTAGTTATTAACAATGTCATCTGTGACAATGTCATTTTTCTTAACTCTATCAAATTCCTAGGTGTGAAACAGAAAATTAATGACTAAACATTTACATAATGGTTTTATCTTTAGTAGTTTGGGGTTGTTGCACCAAATAATTCCAATTGTTTTAGAATGCCACAAATTTCCTCAAATAGAGTAGCACAATAGTTAACTTCTATGCTTATTATACATATTAGAATATGAGAAAATGTAAGGTGGAATCCAATAACTGGCCTTATCCATTTAATAATCCATATATGAACTATTATTCATGGGACTGAATAATACCATGTGATAACCAAAGAAGTTATTATATATTTGTCTTACAAAAGAATTTTGAAAACATTTGTCATATTGAAACACAACATTGTCTGAGTTCTTTAATTTATTGAACAATTTTATGTGAACAAAATCTTCTAATATTTCCCAACCACAACAGTATGAATTCATTTAATTTATACATAATCTGCAGGTTTACAACTGTAAAAAATAAAGATTATATTTAAGGGGGGCTATATAAAAAGTGGGACTAGATTTATTAAATTAAACAAAATTTTAAAATGTAAGGAGGTATCTGAAAGAAGAGAGAAATGATATATAGAGAGGTCAGAAAGAATTTAATTAATCAGAGTGAAAGTACAGTAGGTAAGGCATTTGCCTTTTAAGTAGCTGGTCTTTGTTTGAACCCAGGCATGGTCCGCTGAGCACCTTCAAGAATGATCTCTGCGGGGGGGGCAGAAAAAAAAAAAAGAATGATCTCTGAACACAGAAGCCTGAGTGCTGCCAGGTGTGCTCCCCCACAAAAAAACTCCCAGAAACCAGTAACAATAGCAACAAAACAATAAAATGGTAGATATTATTTTTTTTTGTTTTTGTTCTTTTTTTTGGGCCATAACCGTTGATGCTCTGGCCCCCAAATGGTAGATATTATGCCAAATATATGTCAAGAGTCAAAGAACCTGAGATAATATAAATTGAAATAACTATATATAACTATATATTCTTTCCCATAAATTCTATAAATTACAGTAAATGACTAAACCATTGAAGTTCCAACATGTTAAACATAATGACATATTAGATTGAGTATACTGAGATAGAACACAAAGCAGGCTAATAATAACTGAAGGGAACTGGTATTGTAATAATCATACTGAGAAAAATTTATACTGTATCTTTCCATGAAGATGAAAATCAAAGAAGATACAATAATCTCAATTTTGTATAAATGTATATGACAATAGTATCTCAAAACAGAATAAATAAAAACAAAATTCAAGGAAGAAACAGGTAAATCCGCAAAGAGCAGTGGAAACTTTTGAGACTGATTGTTTAAACAGACCAAAAATGACTAAGGACAAATATAAATTTGAGTGATGTAGTAAAAATCTGGTGAATATTCACAAACCTATGTATTTTCAAGCATAGTGTCTACCTGTTATAGCATAAAGTACATTTACTTAAATAATAAAGAATGAATATCCTGCAGAGTAAATTCTCTGCCCAGAATTAATATAAATTAATTAGAAATGAGTAGAAAGAAATCCTATATTCTAAACTCTTAATCCCTTTGCATTTCAGTTAAGAATCAAGCCTTGAAGACTGGAGAACTCCCACTGCAGATCAAGGGGTTGCTGTGCCAGTTTCTATGCCTTCCTGCTTACCTGTGGCTTTTGGACAGGAGGTCACAGAGAGGCTGAACAGTTTCTATATCCACCCTGATCCTAGAGAACTATCACTGAGGATAAAGGAAAAGCTACACTTAGAAGGCCCTGAGCTTTGAGTTTGTCTGCCTGTTCTCTGTACTCTGCCTAGAGTCCAACATAAACTCCTGCAGTGCAGTGACATGGTAGCAAACCCAGAGGAAGAGTAGCTGGAATCAAAGGTCTCTGGGATAATAGTCCTGGGCCTCAGACACTGACTGGATCTTTGAATTACTTTACCCTTGCATGTCTTAGTTTCCTCAGCTAGAAGGAAAGGTGTCTATTTTAAAAGATTATTAAGAATATTAAATGAGGTGTGCCAAGACCTGATGAGTAGAAGAGGTCAGCAGGAATGACAGCTGTATTGCATTTGACTTTTGGAAGCATTGATAGGAGCAACAATTTTCTTTTTTTTTTTCTTTTTTCTTTTTCTTTTTTCTTTCTTTTTTTTCCCTTAGGAGTTACTCCTGGCTGTGCACTCAAAAATAGCTCCTGACTTGGGGAACTTTATGGGACGCTGGGGGGTGTCAAACAGTGGTCCATCCTAGGCTCGTGCATGCAAGGCAGATGCCCTACTGCTTGCACCACCACTCCAGCCCCTCTTTCCCCTCTTTCTTTCTTTCTTCCTTTTTTCTTTTTCTTTCTTTCTTTCTTTCTTTCTTTCTTTCTTTCTTTCTTTCTTTCTCTTTCTTATTTTTGAGGAAGGGAGGAAGAGAAAGTAAGAGAGAAAGTAAATGCTCAAAAAAGAAAGAGGGACTTTCCAAAGGCAGAGAGGTGAGCCCCAGTACACATCCCAGCATCAAAAAGTAAAAGTACAGGCCTCAACAATGGAGATGTAGGTGACATGTTTTTGGGCAACACATGTGCATAGCAGCAACACATTGCGCTCAGTCAGCACATGCACACTGAACAGCAGAAAGTGAGTTTTCTTGATATTATAACAATGGACCTGGTTTTCAGGCGATACAGTTAGGAGTCCTATGGGGACTGGTATATAGGATTTGAGGTGGCTTCTCACACTGACAAAGTAGCTGTTTTAGTAGTTATAAGGTGTCCAGCTTTTGTGCTATAATATAGTACTGGGCTCTTGTGAGAATTTTTCCTTACCATTTCATACTGTTCCTTTCTATGCGGTTTGTTTATGTTTTTCTGCCCCTTTGTGGAAAGATTGTTTAGCTGACCGTGGGACCTCTCACTCAGCATTGTGTTCTGAAAAGGAACCAAGATTCTCCACTAGGCTCAATTCCAAAGTGGCTTTTCTTTTTCCCTACTTTGTTGCTCGTTATTATTTCAGACCTTGTGCCTTTTAAGCTTTGCATTTCCTTAGGTAGAAGCAGTCACTCAAGAGTTCCACTGCTGTCAGCCTGCCACCTCCTGCATTAACTGCCGCTCTCAGCCGATTATGCTCTGTAGGTTACTACTACACTTTGGGCCTCTAAACATAGGGGGTCAGCGCATACACAGTAGATTAATGCCGTGTGACCGAATCGTAAAAAACGTACCTTTAGATAATGCCTATTATAGACACATCATGATTTTAAAGTCTCTACACATATGTGATTTTCATAGTACCTCTATAAGATAGCTTATTGTTCAGTTATCCTAATTTTACAAATGAGGAGATAATGGTAAAGGTTAAGTTACACAGGATGATAGCTTGTGCCTGGCATCCAAATGCTCACTTTTCCAAATCCAACATTGGTACTTGATGTGTGAATGAATCTGAGTTATAATAGATTAAATCTTTTTTTTTTTTTTTTGGTTTTTGGGCCACACCCAGTGACACTCAGGAGTTATTCCTGGCTATGCGCTCAGAAGTCGCTCCTGGCTTGGGGGACCATATGGGAACCGGGGATCGAACCGTGGTCTGTCCTAGGCTAGCGCAGGCAAAGCAGGCACCTTACCTCCAGCACCACCGCCCGGCCCCAATAGATTAAATCTTACCTGTTAATATAGATCATAACAATTATCAATGTATTTCTATTTGATAAAGACTAACATAATAAAATTGCCATGGGAATACCTAGTATTTAATTAGTACTCATGAAATGTAAATAGCATACCATTACTATACTGTGGCACAAAAGAAGTTTAAGAACCCTATGGAAAAGTAATTATAATTAGCAAATAGTGAATTGAGAGGGGAGGAAGAGAGGACTAAAGGTGGCAGAGACAGGAATGGAGTCCTGGGTACTTTGATGGTGGTGCAACACACCAAATTTGTGCATCAGTACCATTTAATTAACTTTAATATAATATAATCATGTTACCTAAACTATATGTTTAACAGAAATAAAACTGTGGAATAAAATAATTTATCAATGAGTTAGATTTTATAGTCTCCCAATTTTCTAACATCATGCACCTAACATGTTTGTTTGTATTATTTGAATACAAATAATTCTACATGATCAATCTCACAAATCATATTTGAGAAACTTGACATTCTTAAAGAAAATATACTTCTCAAATGAAAATAGAAATAAAATTCTCTTTGATGGAAATGCAAGAATTCTTTAAATGTGAAAATGTTACAAACTTCCATTTTAACTCCATACCTCTAAAAGAAATAGTCAGTGAAATTTGAATAAGCTGCTATGACTTTTTTAGATAATGTCATTGATAAAAGCTGTTTGGGTATTTGGACTTTCTGAGCCAACTTAAGCTGTGGTTTGGCACAGTTCATAGATTTTCCACTTCCTCCCCAGATGCGAGTTAGCAGCAAGCAGGAATATATTGATGTTTATTCTATCCTGCTGTGTCCTCAAGCAGTTCCCATGATATTTTACTAGGGAATTATTGGTGGCATAAAGACAGTGTGGGAGTCTTTCCTGACTCATCATAAAAATTGCTTCTTTCCTCGTTCATATTTCAGGTATTAAACAGTGGGCAAAAGAAACAGAACCATTCAATAGCAGAGTGGGCAAGTTGTTGAAAATACTAGGAAGTACTATCTCTTTCTCTAATGTGTATAACCTCCAAAATAATGCTACTAGGAATGAAAATTTCTACAAATGATTAGATAAATTAATACCATTATATTAAGAGCTTCTCTAAAACACTGTAATAATGAATATTTACTGAAATCCAGGTAATGTTTAGATATCTTGTTTGGTTATCAAATGAATGTTGAAAATCTTCATCTCTCACTTTTTGTAGGGTTCAGGCACTGTACAGATGTACAGATGTTCAGATCACTGTACAGCTGAGGAAACCCTGAGGCTACTCCTGGTAATTCTGTGCTCAGTGGTACATGCCTGATAGTTTGTCTCTTGGGGGTTACCTGAGCTACCCCAGTGGTGCTGGGAGTTATGGCGTGTAATGCTGGGGATCTAACACAGGGCATTTCACATGTTAGGCATCTGCCGTACTGCTTGAGCTATCTTCCTCTCTCACCTCTACTTCATTTCCAAGTGAGGAAACTTTGATTTCAATAAATAACTTATCCTCAGACATATTTTTCAATTACAGGTCTAAGTTCAAACTGGTGACTAGTGATTTCCACTTTTATTCTTCAACTAGGGAATTTGGGTTGCTTTGAAAGGTTTCAAGAGGAGTTGTGTACTTTATACAAGCAAGTGCTCTAGATAAAAGGATTGGTAAACATGAAAATACAGCAATATCCAAAGGGAACACAAAGATCACAAATACTGGCACTAAAGTCAGATCATTGGACTTCAAATTCTATCCTGAATATTGACAAAATGCTATTATTCTTCTTATGTAACTTATTCAGCAGTATTTCACTCAGCAAAATCACTTAGGATTATATCTATCATGCAGTTCAAATGTTTTTCATGCATTATTTAAAGCTACACAAATATGAAGGTATTTTCATGTTAATTTAAAAATATATAGGAAAACAAATAACTTGCCCAAGGGTGATAAATGGTAAAGTATCCAAACCTGGGTGGTTATGACACTGAGAAATCATTGTTCCTTCACTGTGTTCCACTTTCTAGCATCATGTAAATGAATTTAAGCTACACTTACCTTTTGTTGGCCTGAACTCTCACTTGGAAAAATTACTGCCACTGGCTTTTGTCTCATTGTTCTGGTTTAATATATTCTGTACGATTAAGCTACCTTTTTCATAACAATTTTGCATTACAATATTAAGAGAGCCTAGAAGGGCCCAGTGGCAAGCCACCTTTCATTCCTTTTGAAGCCAGACAGGCTCAAATTTTGGAACAATTTCATTAAAAATGTAGAAATATTAATAGATGAACATAATTCTTTATACAAACCAAACACCAAATGACACTTGTGAAAAATAATAGAGCTGACTTTTCTGCCATGATAGCTTTGGCACACCTCACATCCCTTTGTTCAATCTCTCTTCCCTCACTGAAGAGCTACTTTCCTGGGAATTTCTATTGTGCTCCTTTCCCACTCACCCTGGTGTCATTTAAAGGTGACTGTTACAGGATTTTTTTTAAACAAAAATCTTTCCTTCATTTGGAATGAATAGCTATTTTATCACTTTTATCTTAAAACAGTTTTGCTACCTTAAGATCTTTTTTTATTACCATTGTTGGAAAATTCAAAGAAATATGTTCAGACAGAACAGACCTGATGCTAAAACCTGGCCTTGCAGTGTGTGTGGTCCATGACAGGGCACTGCACCTCATCCCCAAAGATCTTCACAGAGATGCAAAATTTCAGAATTCTCCCTCAAACCCTACATTTTAAAAATATCCACAAGTAATCTGTAAGTACTTACAACTTTGAAAAGCACTGATTTTAAAAAAGAACTCCAGATACTTTTGTAAAGAACCGGACAATCAGAGTATATGCAGACATGAACTGCTTAACTGACACTGTGGGTATTTTTTTTTTTTTTTGGCTCTCTGCTCAGAAATCGCTCCTGGCAGGCTCGGTGGACCATATGGGATGCTGGGATTCAAACCAATGACTTCTGCATGAAAGGTAAATGCCTTACCTCCATGCTATCACTCCGGCCCCCATATCAAAGAAATTTTTTAATTTTGGGGAGTGGGGCTTCCCAAGCAGTGCTGAAGAGGCAGTGGAGAAAGAGTCTACTGGTGCCATCAACTATGCTAAACAATGCTTAACTAACAGTGTCATTGTATTAAGAAAGGATGCATTCTAAGTTCACAGTTCAATGCAGTTCTGATGATGGTTATTTGAAAATATTTTTTAGTGTAAGTATGGTCAGCCCAAGAGAGGGACTGATGTGAGATGGACACAGAATGAATTCAGTCAACAGAAGATGTTCTATATCTTCCTCCCAGCAGAAGATCTTAAGAGTGCCTAAAGTCTACCCCAATCCAGGACTGGGTGTTTTAGAGAAAATTAACGAATCATATTTGTAATACCACTTACTTCATCCAAGAGTCACCGGCTTTGTAGACTATAGACTATCCTAACAATTTAGTTTTGAATCTAGTTCAA
Source organism: Crocidura indochinensis (assembly GCA_004027635.1). Classification (NCBI taxonomy): domain Eukaryota; kingdom Metazoa; phylum Chordata; class Mammalia; order Eulipotyphla; family Soricidae; genus Crocidura; species Crocidura indochinensis. The sequence continues at coordinate 9,620 of PVKC010049738.1, forward strand.
TTTTGGAAAAAAGGAAAGTAACATCATATCCCAACTTTGAGAAACAGTAACAGAATTAGTCTTCCATTATGGGTGTCTCTCACCATCTTCCTTGACATTCTGGAATTCTAGAACCCGAGTCTTGATACATGACTGCTAAAATGAAAACATAGTCCCTTTCCAAAAATGGTAGCCAGAAAAAAGTCAATTCTTCATCCTCTCTATATTCACATTCTACCACTTAACTTTTAGGACCTTCCTATTCTGATTTTTTTTTTTTTTTGGTTTTTGGGTCACACCCGGCAGTGCTCAGGGGTTACTCCTGGCTCCATGCTCAGAAATTGCTCCTGGCAGGCACAGGGGACCATATGGGGCACCAGGATTCGAACCGATGACCTTTTGCATGAAAGGCAAACGCCTTACCTTCATGCTATCTCCAGGGCCCCTCCTATTCTGATTTTGAACTTAGCCACTGAACCTGCTTTCAGCAATAAAATGCAGCAGAAGAGAATTTACACTATTCCATACTTAGAATTGTAACACAACCCCTATTTTGTTAAATAACATCTTTATTTAAACACTGATTTTACAAGCATATTTGTAGATGGGTTGTAGTTACAAAAAAGAACAGCCCACTTCACCAATGCAACCTTCCCACCACCTATGCCCCCCATTTCTCTCCTCCCCCATCCCTTGCCTGTATTTAAGACAAGCAATCTATATCTTTTAAGAAGAATTGTGATGCTCTTTGTTTTCTTGATCTTCTGCTATGCCCATGAGAGTGTATTTATATTAACTTGCTAAAGGGAACCAAACACATGAAACACTCAAGTTGTTCCAGCACTCAAGTTGTTCCAGCAAAGGCCAGCCTAAGAGTCACCACACACACACATGTGGAAAAAGCCCACTCAAGATCAGCAGAGCCAACTAATCAACTCAGCTTCTTTAGATTCATGAACTAATATGTTTGTTGTATGTCACTATTGTTTTTGGTTGTGTTATACCTTATCATAAACCTATAGACACTGATACAACATATATGTAACAGATTAGACAGAATTAA
>PVKC010049739.1:0-10496 GCA_004027635.1 Crocidura indochinensis
ACCCTGAGCCCTGCCAAGCATGATTCTTGAGCTCAGCTGAGTGTGGGAGTAAAACTAACAACCCAAGGGTGAAAATGCACAACTGGTTATCATAGGAAGATAAAACAGCCCTTTTTGTTTTGGGGTCACACCTGGAGATGTTCAGGGTTTACTTCTGGCTCTGTACTCAGGAATTATTCCTGGCAATGCTGGGGTAGGAGGTGAAGAGAGATTGCATATGCATATGGGATGCTGAAATTCAAACCCAGGTTGGCCAGTGCAAGGCAAGCCCCTTATCCACTGTGCTATTTGTCCAGCCTCAAAGCAATTCTTTTGAAATTTAAAGGAAATCAAGCACTTAACTTCTTTTCCTTATCTAAGCTATATTACCAGTGTTTTTATTTTTATTTCAAGGGAGGCCTGAATAGTTCAATGCGCTGAATATATGCTTTGAATACAGGAGGCCTGACTGAGTCCCTGGTGCTACATGGTCACAAGCAACCCTAACAGCACAGGCTCTAGAGTATCCCTAGGGGCTGGAGAGATAGTATAGTAGCAGGGCGTTTGCCTGACTCACAGCCAACCTGGCAATGACCCAGATTCGATTCCTGACATCCCATATGGTCTCCAGAGCCTGCCAGGAGCGACTTCTGAGCACAGAGCCAGGAGTAACTCCTGAGCACCACCCAGTGTGCCTCCCTCAAAAAAAAAAAAAAAGTAGCCCTAGCATCATTCATGTAGCATCATCATTACTAAACGAAGAGTAGGTGTAGGCAAGTTTCTTTAAGGCAACTAACAATGATTTAGACCAGTGGTGGGCAACCTTTTTTTTCCAACTGAGCCAAATCTTGCCAAAACCATGATTGAAATTTATTTTGAAAAAAAAAAAAAAAAAAGAAAAAAATTTATTTTGCAAGCCACACAGGGCATGCACTGACAGAGACTAGGAGCAGAGTCCTGACTCCTGGAGCGGCTGCCCAGCACACAGAAGAGTCGAATTTAAAAGTGTAAAGAGCCTCATGTGGGGGGTCCCGGGAGATAGCATGGAGATAAGGCGTTTGCCTTTCATGCAAAAGGCCATTCGCCCGGTGAACCCACATGGTCCCCTGTGCCTGCCAGGAGCAATTTCTGAGCATGGAGCCAGGAGTAACCCCTGAGCACTGCCGGGTGTGACCCAAAAACCAAAAAAAAAAAAAAAATCTGATGACCCCTTGGAAGTCAAAGGAAATCTCAGAGTGAGGGAAAGGTTTTCATGGACTTCTCTTTTTTTTAAAGTCCACACAATTTTAGCCTAACATTAAAATGACTTTAGGAGTTAATAATTTTTCCTTTAATAAAATGATATTATAGATTAGAGTGATGTTGAGGGGTTCAAGTGCTTGCCTAGTATGGACCCAATCCCAGTTTTATCTCCAGTGCCATGTATAATCTCCCAACTGACCTTGAACAGAGAAGCTAGGAGTAGTCCCTGAGCACTGCCAGATATGGTCCAAAGCCTACTCAACTTCCATATTATCATTATTAATTATGTCAACTAATATTTGTATAATGAAGTTATTTCTATATCCACTCTGTCACTATCCTCCATACCAGATGTCAGGACACATTATATATTTATAATGATCTCTATTTAACCATATAAAATTTCATAGATATTTAAAACCTTGCCCAATGTTACATTGTAAAAGTAGAAGAGGACACTCATTTTATCTGGACAGTTGCTCTTTTAGCTCTTCTCAATAAAAATGTACCTGCTAATTTCTAGTGTTGAAGTGGCAGAATGAAGAGGGAGCTGAACCTTTCCTCTGTCTCTCAGAAACATTGCAGTCCAATCTGATGGACTAATTATGGTCCAACCCTTTCATGGAAGGTAGAACTGAGGCACTGTATGGCAAGCATGGTACTGCTGCAGATCAATGCAGGGTTCCTCAGACACAAAATTGTCAAATAGAGGTTCTTGGTGCTTTGCAAGGCTCTGATCCCTGCCTGACTGAATTCTCAGTCAAGGAGATTCCTCATGATGGGGAATTATTATTGGTTGGAACCATGGTAGGATCTATATAAAAATATTGAAGAAGGAAGACTCCACATGCCAGAACTTTCTGGGCTTTCTACTTTTATGTCGGGGGCTCTGGCCAGGACAGCTAGCCACAGGACCCCTGGGCTGACCACTTAGTCCAGGGTACTGAGGCCCCCCCACCCCCCACACCAGGCGGGTCTTCAGGACCACGCCTGGTTAATCGGGGCCCTGGTGGGTGGGGAGGGAGAAATTCCTCCCATCTGTATCCACAAACTACTGAGACAGGGACTGACTGCACCCAGAAAACTCCACATGTCAGGACTTTCTGGGCTTTCTACTGGTATGTTGGGGGCGCTGGGCAGGACAGCTAGCCACAGGACCCCTGGGCTGATCACTTAGTCAGGGGGACTGAGCCCCCCCTACACCAGGCCTGTCTTCAGGACCATGCCTGGTTAATCGGGCCCTGGGGAGTGGGGAGGGAGAAATTCCTCCCATCTGATGTCAAAGGCCTCCAGATGGGTCCAATTTTGGTGTGTTGTGAGCTGCTCATTTTTTCTAAGGCTGTCTCTGGCAATATCTTTTTAGTCTACATGTCCAAAACCGCACCCCTGAGCGCACAGAATATGTTAATAATATATCCCATCCTTATGTTATGTTTTGTGTATGTAGAATGTCCATCTGGTATTCTGCCCTCTCACACACCCCTGTAAAGCTCATTTTCACTTTTCAACTCTTATCACCCCCAACTTTCAGTACCCCCCATTTACCCTTTTAAATTTCTGTTCTGCACATTCCTAATCACACACCAACGTGTTTCACTGGATTTTACAAACCCCAACTATTTCAAAAGACATAAAATGTACACATATGGCTTTGAATATTTTATATCTATTTTCATTGACAGCTAACCCTTACTAAATATTCTTGTAAACAGTGAAGATTTTCCCCACTTTTTATCTTTTCTTCTCTTTGTGAACTTTTCAATAAGAAATATTCAGTGAAAGAGTCCCTCAGTTTAATTCTTATGTTTAAACACGTCTTGGGGAGTTTTATACATGTTCTTGCATCCCCCATATGGGCCTATAAAGCCATGTGGCATTGTTCCTTGTTTGCATAGGCACATTAAAATGGGAAATGCCTACACTCAAATAAATTCTTATCTAATAGAGATTGGAACTCCCAAATCTTGTAGTGCAATGGGACCTTAAACCCTGATCATTGGCATAAGGATCTGGCATAGGCCTCTCCATTCTCCATTCACCCTTGAACCAGGAAAGCTACCTATGAAACACCCAAGGTTTTTTTCAACAATACCTGGAAGCAATCTTCTACCAGGGAAGACTCTACTGCTGCTCTGACATCGATCTACTCACAGGAGACTTTCCTTAACACCGAGAAGACTTAAGAACATCAACGACCTGCATACTGGACAGGGCTTTCTGCATTGCCCTTTAATTGTAAAGTGAAATGAGAGGATGCTCTGCACCATCCTAACTGCAATATAGGACATGCAGATTCCAGGATCTTTAATACAGAAACATGATACCAACAACAGAGTCAGCGTGGAAAATAAAAGTGTGTTGGCAGTACAGACAATGACTTGGATTGAGCAATCTAGTGTGCCTGGAGCCTTTAGCTGGTCTTATGCCAGGAAACTTCAGGGGTTTGGTCCACTTGTATTTAGGCCAAGGATTTTCCTATCCATGACCCCCATATTTTGTTGGGCCGATGCAACAATTATTGCCACTCTAACGCCGTTTTTACTGTGCTCCTTTGACTCTTACCCTTAAAAAGAAACACCCATTTTTGAGGCTAACTTAAACTAATATGCATATACATGGAAATGTAAAAATGTACTATGCCTTCAAAATTTAAGGAGTTACATAAGTTTTATGGCTTTAGAATGCTTGATGTGCTGCTAAGAAATATGTATTGCAATCTGGGGACTTGAGGGACAAAGTAATTGTACATGGCTTCTGTTTTATTTTTCTTAATATTCTTTGGTTGAAAATTCAATGTTAAGATATCAGCAAGGGGACTTATGTGAATTCTGTTTATGGGTGATCATCCTTCCACTGTAACTTTACCTTGACCTCTATCTTTGCATCTTTGTTCTCATAATTAAAAATAAAAAATTAAAAAAATTAAAAAATATATTGAAGAAAAAGAAAAAGACAGGAGGAAACAGGAATGTGTGTCTACAGGGCATGGGATGGAGTAGGCAGGGTTAGACACATGGAAGAGCATCCCCAGAAACATGACATTACAAACAAGACAAAATCAATATCAAATATATCACAAGAACTCACAAAAGGAAAGGAAATCACTGATTTACAAAATAAGAGCTTCAAGTTGAGTAGCATAATTTCTGCAATAATATGAAATAAAGCAAAATCTCAGGAAGGGTTCCCAGGATCACTTTGGAAGAAGCTCAAAGAGTGAATATTACTAAAGTACTGAAATAAAAACCAGGGATAAACACAGAAGATATAATAATGAGATCCAGAATTAATAAGATATTTGAATCTCAATTTTAAATATTATATCTTAATCAAGAGAGAAAAATTTAAACTGAAGTATTAATGTTCAGACATATTTTATTTTAGTAAAGTAACTGGATACCAGAGATAAAGATTATTCTTTTTTGTTTTGTTTTGTTTTTGGGCCACACCCAGTGACGCTCAGGGGTTACTCCTGGCTATTCGCTCAGAAGTCGCTCCTGGCAGGCACGGGGGACCATATGGGGAACCGGGGGATCAAACCGCGGTCCGTCCTAGGTTAGTGCAGGCACCTTACCTCCGGCGCCACCGTCCGGCCCCTAAAGATTATTCTAACACTGAGTATTTTACACATATAACAAAATTCAGAAAGAAAAATGGATATAATGGGAAAGTAAATTAGGTTTAGAGATTTAATTTTAAATTGTTATACAGTGAAGCTTATAAATAAATTCATGTTTAATATATTAATATATTATATAATATGATGATAGATTAATATATATTAACATATATTTAAGTACTAAATATATATACATACATAATATATAAAGTTATTAAGAAAATAACATGGGGAGCAGGAGAGATAGTAGAAAAGATAAGGAGTTTGCCTGCAACTAACCCCAATTCATCCCAGTGCTTCATAAGGTCATGTAAGCACCACAAGAGCCAGGAGTAAACCCTGAGCACGACTGGGTGTTCTCCAAAATAAAACAAAAAAAAAGGAAAAGTAAAATCATTATAGAGAGTTTTAACTATTATGTAAAAAGAAAAAGAAAGCCTAACCTACATAGCAAAAGATAGATATTAAATCATCAATAAAAACCAAAATCAGGGGCCCGGAAGATAGCATGGAGGTAAGGCGTTTGCCTTTCATGCAAAGGGTCATCGGTTCCAATCCCGGTGCCCCATATGGTCCCCCGTGCCTGCCAGGAGCAATTTCTGAGCATAGAGCCAGGAGTAACCCCTGAGCACTGCCGGGTGAGAACCAAAAACCAAAAAAAAAAAAAAAAAAACCCCAAAATCATTTCACTACATAATACCAAGGTCTGCTAGAGCCACTTGAAGAAATTTACTGTCCAAATATATACATGTATGAAAGGATGCATGGACATAAATGTCTACTGAAGAATTGTGCACTACATGATGATACTGGAAACAAGTTGAAAGTCCATTAATATTACTGAGCAAATCAATTAAAGTACACCCATTAAGTGAAATAGTCTATAGCACTAAAACTTCAAACTATAAGTTTTAAGTTTAAAAATAAAGGTGGTTAAAAACAGAAGATAGGGTCAGAGAAATAGTACAAGGTTTAATCACTTGCCTTGTATATAACTGACTCTGGTTCTCATCGCCACATACAGTACCTCCAGCACCATTAAGACTTATCCTTGACTACAAAGCCATGAGTAGGCCTTGAGCACCGCCAGGGGAGGCCCCCAAAACAAACAGAAAAGTATAGTGTACGAACTATATGTATGGAAAATTATATATGTGTATGTCTATAGATATACCAGATGATTATGTTGGTTATGTCTGCAAAAGAGAGATAGCTTTATATTAACTTTGCTCACACACACACACACACACACACACACACACACACACACACACACACACACACACACACGACAAAAACAGTTGTCTTCAAAGAAGAAAATTGAATCTGTAAGGAAGGAAGACAAGCTATTTTTCACAAAGTATCCTATGGTTTTGAATTCCATATTTCACATTTTGTCTAATCAAAGCCATATACTTTAGGTAATTGATAAAAGACAAAAGCAGTCCCAAGGGCAGGAGCAATAGTCCAGTGTGTGGGACATTTAGCTTGCATGCTTCCTACTGGGGCTCCTACAGAGTCAAGAGTAACCTCTGAGTATCACTGGGTGTGGCCAAAAAAATCAAACAAAAAAACCCCCTCAATGCCTAGAGATAGAGTGTACAGGAACCGTGAATGAGGTCCAGCCTTCTGAGCACCACTACACAGAGTCTTCAGGGCTCACCACCATCATACTGCAAGACAGCATTTTTGGGTCAAAGCACCCACCACATCTGGACCATGTTTTCCTGAGAGTCACCCCCAGGTCCTGAGTACCACTGGAGAGCACCACTTTAAAATTAAAAAGTGATGAAAAACAAGAGTCTGAATGGGAAGAGCCCTAAGGACACTGGTAGAAGGATACCAGCACTTTGGTGGTGGGTATTATGTGGCCACGTTGTATCCCTTACATTCTTGCATTTCATTGTTACCTCAATGAAATATAAAATTAGAAATTATTTTTAATAAAAATTAATAAAAGACTTAAGTCTTTTATTATTTTATTAATTTTTAACAATCACTGATTGGTTGACTTAGTATGCAGGTACCTTTTATAAAAGGGAAGGAGAGAGGGGCCGGGTGGTGGCGCTGGAGATAAGGTGCCTGCGCTAACCTAGGACGGACCTTGGTTCGATCCCCCGGTTCCCCATATGGTGCCTGCCAGGAGCGACTTCTGAGCGAATAGCCAGGAGTAACCCCTGAGCATCATCGGGTGTGGCCCAAAAACCAAAAAAAAAAAAAGAAAAAAAAAAGGGAAGGAGAGAGGTTTGGAGTGATAACACAGTGAGTAGGGCATTTGCCTTGCAGAAGTCAACCCAGGTTCTATCCCCAGAATCCCATGTGGTTCCCCGAGCCTACCAGGAATGATTCCTGAGCACAATGCCAAGCCTGGTGTGATCCAAAAACCAAAAAGGGAGGGGGTGGGGAGATTGTCTCACACAGTAACTCCCTGCCTGGAACATCTCAAGTATCGGATTTGTCTCTGTGTCTCACTAAAGGATCAGGCTTCAGTTTGGCTTTGAGCCACACAGAACTTGCTTGGCAAAGACAGGAACACACACATTGCCATTTGAACTCAAAATGATCCAGACCAGGTTCCTAATGCCAGATCAATAGAGAGAATGATCATGACGCATAGCATGTCCACTAGACATGAATTAAGTCATATTGAAGTTAAACTTAGGGGCATGCCAGCCCTGTCTGTAAAGCTATCATGGAGAGCACTTCAGGGTTTCTTGTTTGTTTGTTAGTTTTAAATGTCTTGGATCAGGCCCAAGGCTTCACACACATATAAGGGGCTCACATATCCACTAAAGCCAATATTTTTCTTTAGCCAATATCCCAAGCCCCGATATTTTACTTTTCTATCAAAATGTTCCCTTCCCTTGAGATTAGGAGTCCTCATACGTGGGGTATTACACTGAGTGAAAAAAGGCAAAGGGAGAAAGACATGTCCCAGATGATTCCACTCACCTGTAGTGTATGGGGGAAACATAACAAGGACATAGAAAATATCAAATGATAACAAACTCTGGGTACAAACTAGAATACTGGATTGGGAAATTGAAGGCGAACAGGAAGTGCCATAGGGGGTTGGGGTGGGGAGAGAGTCCTGGATACTATTGTAGTGGTGAGGTGAGGAACCTGCGTATACCAAGGCCACCCATGCCAGGAACATTGGAAACATGTTAGCATAATTAGAGTAGAAATTTTTCAAAGATTGCACTCCAGGAGATATCGTTAGAAATAAGGAGACATCTCTTGCTTTCCCTATACTTTATAGATTGTGAATGCATTTTCTCCTAATAGATAATCACCTCCAGATCCAGACTTGAGGGAAGTGTTGTACAAGACTCCATACAATCTGATGGTCTACAACTTGCCATTTTAAGGCATGAAGAAAAGCATCAAAGCTGTCCAGGGTGGAAAATAAAAAGAATGATAAGGGCAGTTTCCCCATGAGAGCTGTATTTGATCCTTGAAGACCAGAGATTCAATCTTTTAAAAGGCGCCTCTATGTTCTAATCAATCAAGCTTTCATTTCCAATGACAAAAACCTTCCCTAGGCACTCAAGACATCAGAAACTAAAGCCTTGTACATGAAAAGCCAATATGGTTTTTTCTACTAAGTTGAGTTAAATCTACCAACCAATCTAGAATTTTCTCTGCAGAAAATTGGATGCTCCATGCATCAAGGGTTTCCAAAGTTTATTTGGCCTACAAAAAAATTAATAATTACTCAGTGCCTCTCTAGAAATCTACTCCCTGGAAATTTGTTAAGTGAACAAACAGGAAGTGCCCCCAATTCATCAAAGGTGACTAATGATTTTCTCCCATGACCTGAATCATTCCAACATCCCTGTAGAGGGCAATATTGCCTACTTTGGAATACAAGGAAATGTAAAGCCAGGCACAAATCTGGCCTGGAGCAATGAAATAGTACAGTAGATAGGGTGCTGGCTCTGCATGCGGCAGACCCTGATTCAATCACCAATGTTTCAAAGAGTCCCCAGAGTCCACCAGGTGTGACCCCTGGAGTAAGTCCTGGCACTGCTGAAAGTGACCTAAAATAAAATAAAGAATAAGAACAAAATAATGTAAAATAAAATAAAAACTCACAAATTGGTTATAAGGAAAAGAGGGCATTTGCATCTCGGACTTAAGGAATGGAGTGTCTGATACATTTGAAAAGATAAACTATAGCCTACATTATGGTTTCCAATCTCTTATCTCAGGTTATATTTTTTGGTAGTATCCAAGGTCAACTGAATGAATAGATATCCCTTGCAAGAGATGTGATATGATAGGTACAGTAATAAATGGATTTGAAGATATCTGGCCAATAAAAGGGTTGGAAACTATTAGCATAAATTCAGTTTTCTGTCCTCTTCATTAGATAAATTTTGTGTGAAGTAATAGATTCATTAAAATCTGTGTGACTCACACACAATGTTTACTGGATACAACATTTTTATGGACTAGTTCCAAAGTGTTACATTATAAATTTGATCACAGAATGCTCAATCTTCCATTAGACTAGAAAAATATTTTATGTAAACCGATTCCAAGGACTGAATAGTCAATATTATGTTATTATAGATTTCTATCTTAACATACTGTTATTTGAAGTTAGTAGAAATGAAAGCATAGGGTTTGGCTTCAGGTTGCAAGCTCCTACCCTCCTACTACCTACACTGTAAAAGGTATATAAACGTGGGAACTATTTGATCTAAGTTTGCAACGCAGGGATAAGAATAACTAGTCTGCTTTTCCTAGGACCTGCTAGAAGAGAGAGATATATCAAAATGGAGCCATAGTATAGTAGAGCAGGTAGGGGACTTGCAGACTACGGTTTGATCCTTGCCATCCCATATGGTAACTGAGTCTCATTAGAAATCATCCCTGAGCACAGAGCCAGGAGTAAGCCTGTCTGGAGAGACAAAAACAGCAAGAGAAATAGAGAATCAGAGAAAGAGGGAGGGAGAGAGCAAGAGAGAGACAGAGACAAAGACAGAGAGTGAGAGTGAGTGTGTTCACTAAAGTGCTGCTTACAATAGCAAAAACCTGGAAACAATTCAAGTGACCAACAAAAGATGAAGAAATTATAGGGTGTATTATACATATATATACAATATATGCTACCCAACTGTAAGATAAAATCTTACATTTCCCTGCAATTTGGAAAATTGTGTCCAATTTTATTCTGATATGTTATTATGTAATAATGTATTAATCTCTTACTTCGTACAATAAAAGTGGAAGACTCATGCTAAAAAGAATTAAATCAATCCTCATTTATTATGATTCCCTATAACATGACTGAGGAATCGGGAAGACCAGTGCAGGCCGCTCTCAGCATCCGTGGGTGTCAGTAGGCCAGGCAAGCTGAGTCTCCAACCAGGTTCTAGCGGATCTTCCGGCGATGCCCGTAACTTGTGCAGCTGCTGAGTGCAGAGAGTACCATGCTTGTTGAGGGTATTATCTTCCCGTACTTGGGGTAAAACAAGGGGGTGCTCTTGTAGTTGGGGAGGCCAGTCGAGGTGGGGAAGCGAACCGAGGTGGAGCGGCTAGGAGCGGAAGGAACTGCTGTGTCTGGCCCCCTTTGGATCGGGAAAACGGGGCAAAAAGTAGATCTTCTGCCCTGTCCTCCTTTGCTAGAATGAAAGGCTTCGAGGCG
>PVKC010049740.1:0-10678 GCA_004027635.1 Crocidura indochinensis
AGAGAGAGAAAAGAGATCTTAACTCCTGTGCTATCAGCCTAGCCCACCCCTCTGTCCGTAAATAGCGAGATGGAGATTTCTGTGGTCCTGAAGGGTCTCCAACAGGTGTGGTCCTCTGGAGGACTAGGCTTTCCGGTGGTTCTAACTCCCTTTTTCACTCTAGCCTGGTATCAGTGTAACTGGTTAGGGAAAACAATAGAATAGTAAGATTCTTTCTGGATAAGGAGCTTTTATCTTCAGTTCTTGCCCTGATTGACAATCCTGGTAGTTCCAGGGGTTGCTGGAAGCTTTTTAGGAGGTGCTGAGTTCATTGCTTGGGGGACAGTGTGGTACCAAGGCTAGAACCCATTCTGCATATGAAGTACTTGCTGAGGCCATCAAACCCTCAGGCCTGTTCTGTCTTTGGAGCTCTCTTCTGGCCCTTGTTTGGTCTTTCAATGACTGAGGTTAAAACTGCCTGTGAGGGTTCAGAGGAGCATTTGCCTTGCATGTGGCCGACCCCAGGAATGATGGTGGTTGGATTCCTGGCATCCCAAATGGTCCCCCAAGCCTGCCAGAGGCAGTTTCTGAGCACAGAGCCAGGTGTGGTCTCCAGGTGGGATCCTTGGAGGAGCTTATGGGGCGCCCTGAGTTTTCCCAACTTCCAGGCCGGATCAAGAGGCTGGCTTAGTGGTGGGGCTGAATCTCCCTTCCTTGGGGCCTGGGAGACCCACCCTCTCCCTTCCTGGGGACGGGACTCTTGGCCGACTCGGGCCTGGGCCTCTGGCAGACCTCCGTATGTGCTGGGACCCTCTCAGCCCTCTCAGGGTAGGTGGGTAGGGACTGCACCCCCACACACAAAAAAATAAGGGAAAAAGAGATAAAACTGTCTGTGAGGAGCTAGGAGGGCTTTTGTCTTGCCTGCAGTCCACACCATTTCGATCTCCATTGGTTCCCAGCATCCCATAGGGTCTCCTGAGCCCCTCTAGGAGTGATTTCTGAGTGAAGAGCCAGGAGTAAGCCCTGAGCACCCAAACAAGAGCAATTCAACCATTCTCTGCAGTAGGAGTAACATGGATGGGTCACTCACTCTGTCTTAGTTTCTGTCCTTTTAGAGACCCTGGTTGACCTGATAATCAGTGTCTTGGGTGGGGACCTCCACGCAGTATGTGCTTAGTAGGGAGCCCCAGAAAGTAGAAGTCCCTTGGGCTGCTGGGGTTATTCAGGGCCACCCAAGGCCACAGCCCGAGACGGAAGCCAACCCAGCTGGACCAGCGCCCTGCGAAGGCATGTGACTTCTCTGTCTGAGGGCTCACTCCTGACTCTGTTCTTGGGGTTCACTGTTGGGTCTGTTTTCTGGGCTCACTCCTGATGATGCTGGTGGGGTTGAACTGGGGCCTGCCACCTGCAAGGCATATGTCTAACCCTGTATTCGCCCTCTGACCCTGTTTTATACACTTGGGAAAAGGAACAATCTCAAATCAATGTCTTCACCTCAAGAATCTAAAAAACGGGGGCCGGGTGGTGGCGCTGAAGGTAAGGTGCCTGCCTTACCGCGCTAGCCTTGGATGGACCGCGGTTCGATCCCCGTGCCCCATATGGTCCCCCAGGCCAGGGGCGACGTCTGAGCGCATAGCCAGGAGTTACCCCTGAGCATCACTGGGTGTGACCCAAAAACCAAAAAAAAAAAAAAAAAAAAGAATCTAAAAAACGAAGAGCACGTCTTAAGTAGCTAAAAATGAAACAGGAAATTTAATACTTACAGTCAATAAAATGGTAAAAAGGAAAATCAGTGAAACTAAAATATTTGAAAGGGCAGTTAAATAGATAAACTTCTAACAAGACTGAAAAACGTAAAATGAGAAAGGAGGCAAGTTATCAATTTTAGAAATGAAATGAAAGATTTCAGTACAGGGGATGGAGAAAAAGGAACAGCCGGTAGGAGCCAGGCGTAAGTCCTGAGTACTGCTGGCCCAGAATTACCCCTAAATTAAAAAACAAAAAACAATTTACCACATCCCCCAACCCCCAGTCAAGTATTCTGAAGGATCACAAGAGCGGCTTGGGCAGAACCTCAGATACTCGGACAAAATGAACCAATCCCTGGAAAACCACACATGCCCCAAAAATATCGCGCTATGTGGCTCATGTAAGGAACCTTGGACCCTTTTAAATTTTTTTTTCCTCCAGCCATACCAAGCAGTGCTCAAGATTTACTCTTGGCTACATTCAAGAATCACTCCTGGTGGGCTCAGGGGTTGCCAGAATTATGCCCTTGCCACTTCATTATCTCTCCAGCCCTTTTTGAAGGTTTTCTTTCAACTGAGAGATACTTAAAAAGGACTAAGTATAGGGGCCAGAATGACAATACAGCAGGGTGGGTGTTTGCCTTGCATGTTTCTGACTGGGTTTGAAAACTAGCACCACATACAGTCTCCTGAGCCCTATTAGAAGTGAGCCCTGAGCCAGCTCAGTGTGAGACCCCCCCCCCCTGAAAAAAATTAAATAAAAAGAATCAAATAAAATTTTAAAACTAGGGGCCGGTGAGGTGGCACTAGCCAAGGAAGGACCTCTTGGACCTCATTTTGACACACACACACACCCCCCTCCCATATGGTTCCCCCAAGCCAGGGGCAGTTTCTTTCTTTCTTTTTTTTGGGGGTGGGGTGTCACACCCAGCAGTGCTCAGGGGTTACTCCAGGCTCCTTGCTCAGAAATTGCTCCTGGCAGGCACAGGGGACCATATGGGACTCTGGGATTCAAACCTTATCTCTCCAGCCCGCCCCTGAGCTTAGCCAGGTGTAACCCTGAGCATCAAATGGGTGTGGCCCTTGGGGCCCCAGAGATAGCATGGAGGTAAGGCATTTGCCTTTCACGCAGAATGTCATTGGTTCAAATCCAGGCATCCCATATGGTCCCCGTGCACCGTGCCTGCCAGGAGCAACCCCTGAGCACTGCCGGTGTGACCCAAAAACCAAAAAAAAAAAAAACGCACTTTAGGTGTTTCCCAAAATGCTATACACATAGTTCAAATGTACTCCCAAAGCCCATTTCTTCCCTGGTAAGAGGGAGAGAAGATCAGTTTTTGGGGCCGGAGAGATAGCACAGCGACTTTTGCCTTCCTGGCGTCCCATATGGTCCCCCATGCCTGCCAGGAGCTATTGCTGAGCAGATAGCCAGGAGTAATCCCTGAGCACCGCCCCCCAAAAACAAAACAAAAACAAACAAACAAAAAAAGATTAAAACTAGGAGCTGGAGCACAGCAGATAGGGCATTTGTCTTACCTGTAGTCAACCTGGGTTCTATCCTTGGAATCCTATATGGTCTCCCTAGCCTGCCAGCAATAGCCCCTGAGCACTGCCGGATATGGCCCAAAGCCCAAATTAGTATAAATAAATGAATAAGTAAATAAAAGAAAACCCAAAAATAAAATAAACTAGGGCTGGGGCAGGTAGGGTGCTTGCTTTGCACATAATTAACCTGGATTCAATCCCTGGCACCCCATGTGGTCCCCTGGGCCCTGCCTAGAGTGATCCCTGAATGCAGAGGCAGGAATGAGTTAAGCATCCTTGGGTGTGGTCTTAAAATGAGGAAGAAGAAAGCTGATGGGTCGAAGAGATAGAATGGAGGTAGGGCATTTGCCTTGCATGCAGGAAGACGGTGGTTTGAATCCCAGCATCCCTTGTGGTCCCCCGAGCCTGCCAGGAGCGATTTCTGAGCCTAGAGCCAGAAGTAACCCCTGAGCGCTGCTGGGTGTGACCCCCCCCCAAAAAAAAATAAGAAAGAAAGAAAGAAGGGAAGGAGGGAGGGAGGGAGGGAGGGAGGAAGGAAGGAAGAAGAAAGAAAGAGAGAGAAAGAAAGAAAGAGAGAGAGAAAGAAGAAAGAAGGGAGGGAGGGAGGGAGGAAGGAAGAAGAAAGAAAGAGAGAGAAAGAAAGAAAGAGAGAGAGAAAGAAAGAAAGAAAGAAGAAAGAAAGAAGGGAGGGAGGGAGGAAGGAAGAAAGAAAGAAAGAGAGAGAGAGAGAGAGCGAGAGCGAGAGCAGACAGGACCATGAGCGAGAGGCGCCATTCTTCCCAAACTGGAAATGGAAAAGGAGAATATCTGGAACTTGAAATTCTCCACACAGAATGCAACAACACTCGGGTCTCAGCTCATCTGTCACGTCATCCCTTGCTGTTTCCAAGAGCTGCTTTCCCTTCATGCAAATGGTCGTCAGAAATGCTGGCGGTAGCCCCTGCCTTCATCTCTTCCTTGCCCGAGAGGCTCTGTGTTCTGCTGTGTTCCATGCTCAGGTCAGAGTGACCTGGAGCTCGGCTGTTGGGTTGGAGGTGTCCTGTCTCCTATCAGCTCTGGGGCACATTTTCCAGTCTCTCCTGGTCTGCACAATTGCTGTGGGGAAATCTGCTGTGTTTTCTCCGTCCCTTGGGACTGTGGGTTTTTTGTGTGTGTGTGGGGGGGGGGCACCACTCCCGGTGATGCTAGGGGTTACTCCTGGCTACGCGCTCAGAAATCGTTCCTGGCTTGGGGGACCTTATGGAATGTGGGGGAGATCGAAACGTGGTCTCTCCTAGGCTTGCGCTAGCAGGGCAGACGCCTTACTGTTCCACACCACTGCTCTGGCCCTTGTGGGGTTCTTTTGTTTGTTTTTGTTTTGGGGCCACACCCTGTGGCACTCAGGGGTTCTGGCTCTGCACTCAGAAATTGTTCCTGGTTCAGGAACCACATGGGATGCCCAGGATCAAACCTGGGTCCATCCTGGGTCTGCCGTATGCCAGACAAACACCCTACATCTGTGCAACCACTCCTGCAACACTGTTTGGTTCTTGATGTTTATGTTTTGTTTGTTTGTTTGTTTGTTTTTAGGCCACACCCTATTGTGCTTAGAGCTTATTGCTGACTCTTAAGGAATCACTCCTGATGAACTCAGGGACCCACATAGAGTGCTGCAGATTGAACTTGGGTTGGCTGCATGCTAGGCAAGTCCCCCCCAGCACCCCCAGCTGCTGCTCTTAGTGTTCTGACCCAGCATTGTCTCTTTGCCTTTGACTTTGGGCCTTTGAGGTTGCACCGTGTCTTGGTAGGCATCTGTTTGGGTTTATTTTGCTTGGACCCTCTGAACTTTCTGCATCTGGGCATCTTTTTTATGTTTTTGGTTTTTGTGTCACACCTGGCAGCGCTCAGGGGTTACTCCTGGCTCTATGCTCAGAAATTGCTCCTGGCAGGCTTGGGGGACCATATGGGATGCCTGGATTCGAACCACCATCCTTCTGCATGCAAGGAAGGCAAATGGGAAAATTTCTTATCTGTCATTTTTGCAAATGAGAATTCTGTCCTTGAGGACCAGAATGAGGTTTTTTTGGTGGGTAATGGCATCAGGATTTACTCTGGGGATCAAACCTGGGTTAAGGTAAACACCCATCCCGACATGCTATCACTTAGGACCTCCAGCAGACCTTTTTTTTTTCCTTCCCCAGCCACATTTGGCAATACTCAGGAATCACTTCTTGTGGGACTTGGGGAAGAAACTGGGGGTCTGCCCCTGCAAAGCAAGTGCCATGCCCACAGTACCAGTCTCCCCATTGACCTTTTAGTTCTTGTACGGATGACTCAGGGCTGGAACAGTGCTTCTGCATGCAGACACCCCAGGTTTGAGCTCTAGCACTACTGGGAGTGACCCTGATAACTACATCTGAATAAGCTCCTGAATGTCACTGGGTGTTGCTTCCCCCAGACCAAACCAAACCAAACCAAATCAAACCACAGCAACCTTTTAGGCCCAATTTTACTTTCTTAGAAGAAGCGAGAAATCACTTCACAGCTTCCTGAAACACATTGTTTCATGTGAAAATTCTCCTTGGCGTGTCTGGAAGGAAGGCTCAGAACTGGGGCATCTACTTTGCTGTGGGTGACCCCACACTACTCTGCTATGATACCTCAACAAAGGCTCTTCCCGGTGTGGGAGCAATCTGGGCTGCCTCCAGCCTTTGTGTGGACCCTAAGCTTGGCCCTGAGGAAACAGGTTGTCCCTGAAACTCCTCTGGCTTCTGCTTCTCCATTTGCTCTTTTCTCTGCACTTAATCGGAAAGAAGCATTTCTGCTTTCTAACAGGAAATTCACTTAATTTTGATCTTGGTCATCTTCTGAACGGCATTAATAGTGCTAATATATCCAAATTACAATTTTTTCTTTCCTTTTTTGGGGGATGTGTTTTGCGGGGTTATACCCAGCAGTACTCAGGAGTTACTCCTGGGAGTCTCTGGGGACCACTTGGGATGCTTGTAAGGCAAAGTGCCTTACCCACTGCACTATTTATTTCTCCAGCTCAAATTGCAATTATTTGCATTTCTCCATTTCTCTTTGACTTTTATAATTGTTGTTGGGTTTTTTTTTTTGGGGGGGGGATGCTCAAGGTTACTCCTGGCTCTGACCCCAGGAAACAATCCTGGTGGTGCTCAGGGGACCCATATGGGATGTTTGAGATTTAATTTGGGTCAACGTGTACAGGGGAAGAGCCCTCCCGCTGTTGTATACCTCTGTCTTCTATATGTACATTAAAAAAATTATTTGTTGTTGTTGTTCCACATGGATGATACTCCCAGCTCTGTCCAAAGGGTCTGTCTCAGCAGTGGTCAGGAATCACTCCTGGCAGTGCTCGGAGGATCCCATGGGATGCTGGGGATCGAACCTGGTTCGGCTGATGCAGATGTCCTCCCCACTGCGCTATCACTCTGGGCCTCTTTTTGATTTTTGGGTTGAAGCTGTGGGTAGGCACCTGACCTCTCGGAGAGTTTCTGTGCATGGGTTGATTATCAGAGATGATCACACTAATCAAGCTTTTCTCCAAGTCATGCGTCAAAGCTGAGTCACTGGAGATCTCAGAACTCAGACGTGCGTGAGTTTCCCTCACAGCTGTGCTCACAGCTGCACGTTGCATCTGCAGATGAGTTTGTGATGGTGGCCACCCAGGTGCTGGAGACCCGTGAGGTTCTCCTGGGTGCCCCCTCTACCCACTCGTGACTTGATTAGCCCCCTGAATCTAGATCATGGCCCAGAAAGCACCAACATTCCCTTTGCAATAATCGGGAAAGCCATAGTCTGAGTCCAGCTGCCCTTGTTTGCGTCTTTGTACCCCCGGCACCTGTTGGCTGTGAAGCCAGCGAATCCCCTTTCCCGTTCCCTGTGTGCAGGCCTTGTCTCCTGCAGTCAGGGCTCTTGCTCTTCCCCTCCCCAGCAGGCCTCTCCCTTCATCTGTGCGTTCTCCGTGACCTGGATGAAACGGTTCTCAAGTTACATGCTCTGGGTTTGGGTTTGGGTTTCGTGCCTGAAAGAGTAGCAGCCTCAATGTCACGCCAGCGACACTACATTTTTCAATGTCATGCCAGTGACAATATACTTTGTTTCTTTTTAATACAACATTTGTAGCCCTCTATGCTGCTTGAATGAATCCCATAAATGTGGGTGTGCAGGTTTTGTTCTTCTACATTTCTGTTATTTCAAGGATTTTCTGATTTCCCTTGTTACTATCTGTCTACTTTTTTGTTTTTGATTTTTAGCCACTCCTGGCTCTGCACTCAGGAATTAATTCCTGGCAGGCTTGACAGACCATATGAGATATCGTAGAGCTAACCCGGGTTGGCTAGTTTCAAGGCAAATGCCCTCCTCGCTGTGCTGACTCTCCAGCCCTGACCTGTCCATTATTCAGAACTGTTTTAATTTTCTTTATTTCGGAGAGGGTGTGCCCAAGGATGCTCAAGGATTACTGTTAGCTCTACATTCAGAAACCACTCTGGTGGTGTTCAGGGAACCCTACGGGATGCCAGAGATCAAACCCAGGTTGGCAGTGTGCAAGCCAAGGGAACAGAAGGAAGAATCCTTCTGGGCACACCGGGGGCACCTTGCTGAACTGTTCCTCTTTTTGGGGGGGGGCACACCCATTTGATGCTCAGGGGTTACTCCTGGCTAAGTGCTCAGAAATTGCCCCTGGCTTGGGGGGACCACATGGGAGGCTGAGGGATCGAACCGTGGTCCTTACTTGGCTAGCTCTTGCAAGGCAGACACTTTACCTCTAGCGCCGCCTCACCAGCCCCTATTTTATTTATTTGTTTATTTATTTATTTATTTATTTATTTATTTTTGGTTTTTGGGTCACACCCGGCAGTGCTCAGGGGTTCCTCCTGGCTCCATGCTCAGAAATTGCTCCTGGCAGGCACGAGGGACCATATGGGGCACCGGGATTCGAACCGATGACCTTTTGTATGAAAGGCAAACGCCTTACCTCCATGCTATCTCCCGGGCCCTATTTTATTTATTTTTATTTATTTATTTAGTTAGTTTTGGGGCCACACCGGGTGACAATCAGAGGTTTCTCCTGGCTATGCGCTCAGAAATCGTTCCTGGCTTGGGGGACCATATGGGACATGAGGGGATTGAACCATGGTCTGCCCTAGGTTAGCTCTTGCAAGGCTAGCGGCACCACTTCAGCCCCAGTGCTTTAAAGAATAAACTTGGGAGGCCGGAGAGATAGCATGGGGGTAAGGCATTTGCCTTGCATGCAGAAGGACGGTGGTTTGAATCCCATATGGTCCCCTGTGCCTGCCAGGGGCAATTTCTGAGCGTAGAGCCAGGAGGAACCCCTGAGTCAGTGCTGCCGGGTGTGACCCAAAAACCTAAAAAAGAGAAAAACTTGGATATCAATGCTCTGCTTTACTGAGGCTCCTTTTGACCATGTACACGGTCTCTCCTGGAGCATGCTCTGTGCTCTTCACTGGAGTGATGGTTCTGCTGATGTGAAGTCACCTGTATCATGCATATATCATTAAGATGAGTGGGTTTTTTTTGTTTTTTTTGTGTCTTCCTTGAGTATGTCATGCCAGTTACACAGCTTTGATTTTTTTTTTTTTATTTCATGTTGTGGCTTATGGATCACACCTCGTGGTGCTTAGGGCACCCCTTGCTTAGTCTGAAAGTTGCTTCTCATCTCAGTGGGACCTGATATGTTGTCGGATTAAAGCCCAGCTGTCCTCTTCCTGTCTATCCCTCCAGGATTCCTCAGTGCAGAGTCAGGAGTAAATCCTGAGAACTCCTGGGGGGGGGGGGGGAAGCCTAAAAAAGAGAAAAATAATGAAGAAAATGAAATTTTATTTATCTATTTATTTTTGGGTTTTGGGTCACACCGGCAATGCTTGAATCACTCCTGGCTTTGCACTCAGAAATTGCCCCTGGTCAGCTCTAGGGACCATACAGGCTGCTGGGATTCAAACCATCCTGTTCTGGATCTGCTGCGTGCAAGGCAAACACCGTACTGCCTACTCTCTGGCCTCAAGAAAGTGTATTTTGGGGCCCGGGAGATAGCACGGAGGTAAGGCGTTTACCTTTCATGCAAAAGGTCATCGGTTCGAATCCCGGTGCCCCATATGGTCCCCCGTGCCTGCCAGGAGCAATTTCTGAGCATGGAGCCAGGAGTAGCCCCTGAGCACTGCCGGGTGTGACCCCCCTCCAAAAAAAAAAGTGTGTTTTATTTAACACATTTGTGTGTAGTCCAGAGTGGTAGTAGATGGGTCTAGAGCCATAGCACAGCAGACAAGGAGCTTGCCTTGCACAAGACCAAGGCTTCCCTAAGGTCTACCCAGTTTGCCAGCAGTGGCCCAAAAACAAAACCTGAGTGGTAGATACCTGAAACTGCCCGTACGTAGGTCAGAGGGTTGCCACACTTACCTGATCTACCACCCCCTTTTCTGGTTAAAAAAAAAAAAAAAATCACAGGGGCCCAGGAGATAGCACAGAGGTAAGGCATTTGCCTTTCATGCAAAAGGTCATCCGTTCGAATCCCGGTGCCCCATATGGTCCCTCGTGCCTGCCAGGAGCAATTTCTGAGCATGGAGCCAGGAGTAACCCCTGAGCACTGCCGGGTGTGACCCAAAAAACAAAAAAAACAAAACAAACAAAAAAAATCACTTGGTGTCTGTGAGTTTCCCCCACCACACACTTTCAAGTGACCAGTCAAAAGGTACCTAACCCGGCATTATTTGAGACATGCTGACCTGCTCATCAGCTCTGAGATTTGAGGGGACAGACAGTAGTTGCAGAAGCAGGTGTGGAGACTAGAAAGAAACCAGCAGGAGTAAATAGAGCCTCTCCAGCCCTTTCCTAGACCTGGATGCATTTCCTCAGGCTGGTCGTTTACCGATGGATGATGGACGGAAGCTCCCAAGCTTCTGTGTGCCAGGAGGCAAAACAAAGTCGGGGTGCTTGGGCAGGCAGCAGCCTCCTCGGACAAAGGGAAGCTGCCTGGAGCCCACCAGCTCATTTTCTTTGGCCCAAGAAAGCTTTTTTTTGGTTTTTGGGCCACACCCGGTAACGCTCAGGGGTTACTCCTGGCTATGCGCTCAGAAGTCACTCTTGGCTTGGGGGACCATATGGGGCACCGGGGGATCGAACTGCAGTCAGTCCTAGGCTAGCACAGGCAAGGCAGGTACCTTACCTCTAGCGCCACCGCCCGCCCCCTCCAAGAAAGCTTCTACAGAGTCTGCAGGACACGTGTCTTCCCCCACTTGCTTCATGCTGGTGGTGCTGTGTGTGTGGGGATGAGTCCATCCTGCAGGTTGCAGGGGTGCTTCTGACCTGGTGCTTGGTATGGGGGCATCCAGGGAGCCTTGGCATTCCAACCCACTGGCCCTTTGCCCTCCTGGGTTGCCAGCTTC
>PVKC010049741.1:0-10680 GCA_004027635.1 Crocidura indochinensis
TCAGTCACATGAGGCTTTAATGCAGTGTTTGCTCACTTTATACTTTAGCAATCCCAAAGACATTTTTGTGCCGTAGACCAAAGCATTTGTAAGAACAAATTAATACTCGAAGAGGTATTAGTTGAAGATTTCCACTTGTCTTCCAGTTCTAAAAAGCAAAAATTAAAAATGAGATTAATGTACTTCTCAACAAATATTTTGAAAAAAAAATAAACATGTTTTCACAAATTTCATAAAATTGATTTGTAAGAACACACTATTTTGTGAGGTTTGACTTATTCTTTTCATACACACAAATATACAAATTAACTAAGAAAGTCATGCTCAACACTGAGCAATAAAGAAATGATAGAAACTGTGATTTTCTCAAAATATATTATTATATTGTCTAACTATAAACTAGGGAGAGAAAAGTAAAAATGATACAAAATCCACATAAAACTTGCTTGTGTCCTATAGGGATATTAAATTTGTCAACATATCAATTGTGTTTTTATCAAACTCTTGTGTTCTTCCTTCTCAGCAACCATTCCAAGAAAAAAAGAATTACACCAAATTTTGTCAACAGTCTACAGTAATCATGAAAATTTCTTTAGAAATTTTTATATAATTTTACATAAAGTTTTTATACTTCAAGCATCTCTCACGTTATTTCTTAATACATAAAATGTTATAAAAATCTGTTTAGTCAACTTAGTATACTTGTCTTCACAAACCAGTAGTTGAAATAAAGGAAACATCAAAATCTCAGCACCCGTTTGTTTTATAAACAACTTCTCAAATCAACACAGCTCTTGACAATGTAGTTGCCAATTATACAGCCAGTAGTTTCTTGAATTGATAATACTACTTAGCATCATCATAAACTTGGTTCATTATCATCGTCACAACCCATAGCAAGAGATTATATTACTGTTCTGTTCAGTCTTTCACAGAACATTGTGTCCCTGTTTAAGGTTGAAGAACCAAAACAGCAATAACCTTTTAACCCTGTTTATGAATTGGTGGAAGCCCAAGAACTGCTTCATGCCTCTTTACACCTACCTACTCTGCTGACAATAAAATGTTCAAAAATTAATGTAACCAATCTAACAAAATGGTTCAGAATCTCTACCACCTGACATCTTTATTGGAATCTAGGTGGTCAATGAATAAATATTTAATGACAACCTCAATGGGCATTTTGGCTCCTTTTTACAATCTACCTTATGCAAAAATCTGCCTGATCTTTTCTCTTATTTTTATATTTGGGGACAAACCTTGCAATATTCAAAACTTACTCCTGGTTTTCCATAGAACATGAATATCTTGTTCTGCCTCATAAATTAAGAAAACAATAAATTAAGAAAAATGGGGCAAACAGTCTCACAAGCATTGAGAGTGGAAATACAAAATGATCAGACTGAAATACCCAACCCAAAGTCAAGTACAACAGCATCAAGAGACGCAAATTAAACAAGCTATACATAAAAAGGACCTGTTATACTGGCAATTCAGGGGGGCTAAGGGTGGAGATATAGGGTGCATTCTGGGAAAAGGGCTGGAGGGAAGACAACACTGGTGGTGGGAATTGCTCTAATTCATTGTCACTATGTACCTTAAGGACAACTGAGAAAGAATTGTAATGTACACTGGTCTCAATAAAAATTAAAAAAAAAAACTTACTACTGGTTCTGTGCTCAAAGACCACTTGTGTAGGTACTTGGAGGAACATATGTGTGGGGGAGATTGAATCTGGTTTGGCTGAGTGCAAAGCACTCTGTATTAATGCCCAGGCATCACCTTTCTTTTCTATTCTCCAGTTTCTGCTCATATATAACAGGAGGAAGAGAATAACTGATACCATTCCCTGGCTCAAAGTATAGCCATGTAATTCAGGTCCAGTAAAATAAACTAAAACAAGATATTCTAATAAAGTTATCAGTCCCTAGGCTTGTCTTGGATCTACTAAACAAGTTTCAAGGGACATAATATAAAAAGTTTCTGTCTCAGGGTAAAGTTAACACAAAAGGAAAAATAAAAAACTAGAGAAGGCTAAGTTTCTGAGATAAATTGGGATATCTGACCCACTCAGGATTAAATATTCATCCATATCCACCCTAAGTCATTGTTACTTGAATTAGTGTATGAATTGAATTTCTTCAAATTTTAAACAAAAACTTCTGAAAAAAAATTCCAAGCTGTCACATTTGATAAGGTGCCAAGAACATCAAACAAGCTAACATCCAATAATCTTTATAGAATGTAGGAAAGAAACAAAATATAAACAAAAAATCTATAAACATTAAACTTTATCTAATCATAGGTTCTGGATAAGTGCAAAGATGACACAACCCTGGGTTACATGTTAATCAACATTTCCCAGGATGAGAAAATGGTGAACTGGATTTTGAAGGGTAACTGGGTTATGACTGCTTCAAAATACACATTAAGGACATCAAAAGGACATTAAGGGTAAAATAAGAGAGCAAAAACTCAAGAATGTGCATATGGTGTTGAGGAAACAAATCTGATATAAACAATAAACACACTTGTAAAATGTTGAATGATGCAATATTAACAATGACTCCATTATCCCAGAGGTGAAATGAAGCCATAAACAACCCTCCATGAGACACATTATGTGTAATATTTTAAATGTATATGAGATCATATTGACTAATTAGATTTTAATGATGTTGTATAGAGATTGTACTAAAAGAATTCATGACAAAAGTCCAAAGTTTTTACCCTTTTTTTTAATAAAAATCCTATTCGTTATGGAGCTCATCTTGAACTGGAGTTTAGTCAAAAATAAAGCAATGAATATATCTCACTCAGCTCCTGATTAAGAAACTTGGACAAAAAACTAGAGCTATGAACCAAGAGCAGGAGGTTAGAGAAAGACAAACATCAAGAAACAAGTGGAACATACAATTATTCTATGTGGTTTACCCAGTTTCATCATGAGTTGAAAAGTTTGTAACAGTTAGAGGCATTTTCTATTTTCACTGTGGTTTTACCCATGTCCCTGGTGTCCTTGGGATACTGTATGGGCAGTTTGTGTTGGCTCTTGTTTCTAGAAGGAATGCAGAGTGTCTCTGTCCCTCTTCCCCATTCTAGTGGATATTATTGTTCAGTTAATTAGAATAAAATGTCTTGCTTAACTTTTTAGGAAATTTAACAAAGGCCATTATCTGTCTTATATTGAATATGAAATTGTGCTGGTTATTACAGTCTCTAACATAATGATTAGTCTTTGTATATTTCCAAGGGATATGACTTGTATCCTGAGCTTTTACTCTGAAAAATAAATTCAACACAATTCTTCATCAATTCACTATTTTCATCTAAGGTCAATGTCTTCAGAAATGTTTTCACTAAAAAATATGCTAATATTGTATTTCTGATGCCCATTTAAATTTCTATTTCCACTTATGAAAACATCATAACCGTTTTTAGCGATATTGTGTACATTTATTTAAATAGACATATTACAAAGGGATAATGACATACCCTTTTATAAAGGACATTTCTAATACAGACTTTTATTAACAAAACCTCTTGAGTCTGTCAAAAATACTGTGTTGGTCATTGTTACAATTATAAATTGAAACACTGATAGAGTCCTTTTAGTCAAACAAAAGTCAAAGAAGAAGAGAGACACCAATTCCAGACTGCATGGTTAATATTTATCTTTTAGGTTAAATATTTTATTTTTTTATAAATAAGTTCTCTAATTGAATCACTATGAGATACAGTTACAACGTTTATTATTGGTTTCACCCTTCACCAATGCACAAACTTTAAATAATAAAATGATATATTGCAATCTAAGTTGTCTCTCCTTACCATTTTACAGCCAAATATGTTATTTTCTAAATCAAACAAACATATAATTATTTCTTCTTGTTTGAGAGAAACATAATTTTCCACTTAAGGTTAAATATACCCTATTTAAATGTACCTAAAATATAATCTTTTTATCTGTTCAATGTTAAGAGTTGAGGGATTTTTTTTAACTATTCAACAGAAAAGACATATTTGGGGCATATTTACAACTTTCAGGTATAAAAATTTATCAATATATATCTATGTTAGATAGTATAAAGTGATCTCTGAATTTTGTGGGGTTGGTGGGGTATTAATCTGGTGGTGCTAGGGTTTATTCCTGGCTCTGCATTTAGGAATCTCTTAGCGGACACAGTAGGCCATATATGGTGGCAGGGATTGTACCTGGGTTGGCTATGTGAAAGGCAAGTGCCCTACCCACTCCAGCCAAATTTCTGAATAAAGTTTCAATAACATATGAAAAAATTATGTGATGATTTTCGATTTTCTTGGGCTAATACCTGTAGGCATAATGTCCTCTCTGCTTGTCCCTCCTCTACAAAAGTTCATCTCCTGGTCTTTGTAATGTATGAATATATGTTAAATTATATGGCAAATTGAGATCTGCAGTCATGATGAAGTTAAGGACCTTGAGATGAAGAGCTAAGCTTGTACTATCTAGGTAAATTCAATTTATTCACTACGATAATGGAAAGTTGGCGAGGTAGAAGGGATACAGCATATGATTTGAGTGGGACGTGATTGGTCATGCTTATAGTAAGAATGAAGGACATCACAGAATGTGGGTGTTCTCTAAAATCTGACAAGGGTAAAAATAAAAATCTCTTTACTTTTCAGAAAGGAGCACAGGACCTTGATTTTGAAGAGTAGGGTACCCCTTTGATGATGTTCAGGGCTTAGTCTGTTACCGGGAGTCACTCCTAACAGTGAACATTTGCAGTTTTAGGGTTTAAAATGGATTTGGAGCATTTATTTCAAAATTCCATAATATCTGTACTACCTTTTATTTAGAGCAACATGACCCATCTCAATCATCTGACATACCAAACTCCAAGACATTCAATTTTTGTTGTGAAGATATAATGTTTATGGCATTCTATTTGCTCAAGCAGCAATCGAACATTAATACTGGTCATGGTTCAAATCATCAGGGTCATGAAAAACATGACCATGATAAATCCACTCTTTGTAGAGATAGACACTTTGAAACTAGGATAGATGCTGGCTTAAACTTTCAAAGATACAAATGAGGAAACTTATAAAGATATAATGGAAAGGATCTTATCTTCTGTTTCAGTCAGTTTATAGACAGCGACAGACTTAGAATCTAAGTTGACTAAATTTTATATTAAGTATTGATAATAGCATGTTTTCCAGTCTCTTACACCAATGTAGTGTGTGTTTGTGTGTGTGCTTGAAACAAAGTAGTTTTTATTGAATGAAACTTGCTTCTAAAGATGTGAGAGGAAAGAAGAAATGTGTCCAAAAGAAAGCACAGACTTCTCCAGAGTGAAAATAAGAAAGTAAAAATAGACAAGCAACTGAGAAATGTGTTCAAAGGAGAACATGGGCTTGAAGAGCAAGCCACCAATATTGAATTTTAATTGAGTTAAAGAATACTTTTCAGAAGTGTGTGGAAGAGAGAATGATTATCAGAATGTGCACATTTTAATAAAATACATAGAAAATGGCTTTGATGTTTCAATTGAAGATTATATATTCCCAATTAAATTATCCATTCATTGCTTAAAACTCGGCACATTTGAGATCAAACTGGAGTGATACCTCCCAGATTAACTCCCTTTGAACTTTTTGTTTTGAAATTTTTTTTAACATTCACATCCCTCTAAGGTGCTATATATTCAATCAATTATTTATTCTGTGCTCTCTTCTTCTTTAAGGTGTTTCTCCTTTCTTGTATTTCTACAGCTATATCTAAAACTTGAACCAAACGAGTACTTTGGTCTTCTTTCTTTAGTTTCTCTTCTCTTCAATTTTCAATTAATTCAGCACAATACTTCCAAACAACATTTTTAATTGATTTTTCTTTATACCATAATTAGTGGAATTCCATTTCCTGGCTGGGTCAAGTTTAATTTCATTCCATCCTTTGATGTTTGCATAAAATTTGATCCTTATTTTGTTTAAAATTTCTACTCAAATTCCCATCCATAAAACACTTATTTGGTACCAGTGCAGTACCCCATGAAGATTTGCTCTGCTCCATGGCATTTCTTCTAGAATGTTCTCTAATTTATTTTCCCAGATATGACTTCCTCTGTACTTCTCAGATCAGTCATTCAACTGGTCCTCCAATTTTCTTCGAAAAACCAAATAATTTCTATACCATTAATTTAACATTTATGGGTAGTGTCTTTTACACATCTTTAGAAGTGTAAATACTTGAATTCTAACCACTCAAACAAACTGGAGCCAATTTCTATATGCATTACACTTAGCAATTGGGGTTGGGGTTTCCCATTTAAAGCAAGCTCTCAAATACACAGAGATTAAATGAAAATAATTTTTAAAACCCAGGTTGAACAACCAGATGAATTTTTGTTGTCCAGGCCAGTGGTGCTAACTGTTGGGGAAGACAGTCATACACTTAGATTGGACTAAGACTGTTTAGGTTTCTTGCTTCTTTTCCAACTACTAAAAACATCTACTTTCACTCTCAAAAACACCTTGATTTAGGTTACTCCACTTTAGGACATCTTGGACTTTGATAAGAACAGAAAACCAGAAAGAAAATACTGCTTGTGTTCGAACTTCCCATCCAGTAAAGTGACACCCTTTGTCTACACAGAGTCATCCCGTTCTTTAGCATGGCCCTGCATTATCAAAGTCCTTTGAAATTATCAGAAATTGACAATGTGTTGGTGCTAAGCAACTACAGAAAAGAATTCAACTGGACTCAGTTGAATACAATTTAAGATGCCTTGAAAGAAAATAGTCCTATACACTGACTATAACTGGGAATCTGTCCAACAGCATAAGAACAAAAGGGCAATTTCTCTAAAGGGAGAGGAAAATTCAATGAGTTCCCAAAGGAGGAGAATTAATAAAGACACAATGTGCGAGCTAATTTATATTCTATAATTGCTTTGCTATTTTCCAAATTAAATAATAAAGAACATACTATGTCAAATTTTAAACAATAAATACATATTATCTCATGACTGTTTAGAATTAGATATGTGATGCCTTCTGATTGTCTTCATGCCTAATGTACACTAAATTGACTAATCGCTGCATAAATGTTTCAAAGCCCACATTCATTTCCACAGTTGATTGGCTGAAATGATCAGTTTCATAAATTATTGTCAGTGGTATCTAAACAGTAATAACTTTTTACTACAAAGTAAGACTTTGTCCTATAAAAATGAGTAACATGATTAAACATAATCTTATATTATGTTTCATTACTGGCAGCTTGTCATAAAAAGGGAATTAAGGTTGCAAGTTTTCATTTATTTTCATAAAGTGGATCAACGTTTTCACTCATTTATAGTAAAACCTATTCAGTTTAATCTCTTGTGAGGGTAGGGTTTAATTACATGACATCATTCAACACTGAGTTGAGAGTTCATGTTCCAAACGGTTCCCTCCCTAAACTCTTCAACTTTAAAAGAATCTGGGGAAATGTTGAGTTCAACTAACGTAACTGTATGAAATGAAAACCATCATATGCATATTTTGGGCACACTGACACACAAATATTTGGACACGATTTTATGAGATTACTTAGGTTACTATAAGTCACTAGTTCAAATATGGCCCAAGTTGGTAGTAACGAAAAAGGATTAATTTTTATTGCTATTTCAAGTATTCATATCATTAGTAGTTAATTCTCAAATATGAAATATAGTGAAAATGATCATTCTATAACTGCAAATGAGTAACTGAGTTGATATGGTAAGTAGTATAACATTTAGAGAAAGAAAATAGCATCTGGTAAATTATAATAATGGTTAGCTTTCAAGGCTGAGTGCATTTTTCATAGACTATTTTCCAATCATATTTCACTATTTTGTAACATTAACATGACATAATTTTGCGTTGATCTGAGTGAAGCAATTATAATTTAAAATATGGCAATTCCTAGTCATTTTATGTCATGAATAAAGGCCCATTTATTGGCAAATATTCATTCCCTCTTTCAACCATGCAGTCAGATTTGCAAACCTTGTTGGGAACAGAACATTTTGTAAAGCATCACAGGATAACCAGACAGTGACATTATCAAATATGATCTCCCTTCCTAATAACTATTGACTCTATATAAGCATTTTCTAAATTTAGATCCAAGCAAGATAATTTTAAAAATTGATTTTTTTGGGGGGCTGGCAAGGTGGTGCTAGAGGTGTCTGCCTTGCATGCACTAGCCAAGGAAGGTCCGTGGTTTGATTCCCCGGCATCCCATATGGTCCCCCCAAGCCAGGGGCAATTTCTGAGCACTTAGCCAGAAGTAACCCCTGAGCATCAAACGTGTGTGTCCCAAAAAAACAAAAAAAATAATTTTTCATAAAGTGTATTACAATAGGCAAACTAATTTTTAAATGAGAAAACCCTATAGATTAAAAAAACACCTATTTACCAACATTATAAATTCAACTCTCACCCCCATGTATTTTCTGTATGTTTTCTGCTACAAAAAAAAAAGAGAACTGAACAATTCCATTCAATTTCAATTGCTGAAAACCTGAAAATATTTTATTTTTATGATTTTGGACCATATTGAACTAATCTATAAACTTGCATAATATAATTTATAAATTATGACATTTATAAATGACTTACAATGTCACTGCCATATTTCAGTCTTCTTAAACTTACTGAATATTGTAAATCCAAACTTTTAATAATTGTAGGACTAGAATAAGTAATTTGTTCTAACCAAAACATTTTTCAAAATTTCTTCTTTTAACTCTGCAACACTCCCATGTCTTTTATGAATCAACTTATCCAGAATCTATTTATTGATTTATTTATTTAACTGGTTGCTTATTTAATTCAGAAAATAAGGTAATTCAAGAGCACGAACAAACTATCCTCTAAGATGTAGAGATACTTATTTTAGACATAATTAACATTTAATACAAATATTTATTTCTACTAACTTGTTGGCTTTATTTTTCACTAAGTTAACAAAATAAAATTCAACCTTGGTCTCCAAATTTAGATTGCGTTCTACTGTGGTTATTGTGTGATAATAAAAACATTAGTTTTTTTCCTCTAAATAATGCAAAGCTTATAAAATCCCCACCCCAAAGGGAGGAAGGAACGAAGGTGAGAGGGAAACCTTAAGCATCATGATTATAAAAATTGTTCATAGTTAGGTTTCCACCACAGAATGCATACCACCCTTTTATCGGTGCTCCTTTCTTTTTTTGTGTGTGTGTGTGGTTTTTGGGTCACACCCGGCAGTGCTCAGGGGTTACTCCTGGCTCCATGCTCAGAAGTTGCTCCTGGCAGGCACAGGGGACCATGCTACCAATGCCTCCCACCCCAATCCCTGTTTGGCTCTGGAGCAGCCATTTTGTTTCTCTCTCACTACATCTCTTTCCTTTTCGATACTGTGGTTTGCACTATTGTAAATGAAGGGGTACCAGGGATGTCACTTTTTCCTTTTCAGCACCCAGTTCTTCTCTAGAGTTGTCAGTGCCAACTATTATTGTCATACTAGCCCCTTCACTACTCTAACTACACTCATCACTCTTTGTGACAAGCTTCCTACCATAGACTGGTCCTTCTGACCCTCATCTCTATTGTCACTGGATATTATTATTACCAAAGTGAGATTATTCTAGGTCTGTCTTTCTCTCCCTGACTCATTTCAGTCAGCATTATATAATATTCATATCTATCCATGTATAAGAAAATTTTATTTCATTTTTCCTAATGGTTGCATAAAGACAGAACTTAAATCAATGGAATACATTTGTGTATTCTGAGACTGACCCCCTCTATATGCACAATCCATAAGTCTTTGATAAGGGGAAAGCAATGCAAAGTGGAGTAAAGAATGTATTTTTAATAAGTGGTGTTAAGATAACTGGCCAACTACATGCAGAAAAATGAACTCAGACTTCTCTAACATGATGCACAATGGTAAAATCAAAATGGATAAATGGATAAGCACCTTGATATCAGACTTAAAACCATAAAATACATAGAGGAAAGAGTTGGCAAAAACATTTCATAAAATTTAGACTAAAGACATCTTCAAGGAAGGGGAATACTCTTTTTTATCATTGAAACCCAACTACAAACATGTTTGTAATCATGGTGCTTAGTTATTAATTGAAAAAAGGAAGCATCCAGGACTATATTAAACTGAGAAGCTTCTGCACCTCAAAGGAAACATTGACTAGGATACAAAGGTCACCCACAGAATGGAAGAAACTATTCACCCAATACCCATAAGATAAGGAGCTAATATATAAAATATGCAAGGTACTGACAGAACTTAAGGAATAAAGCATCTAACCCCATCAAAAATGGGGAGAAGAAACAAACAGATATGTCCTCAAAGAAGAAATACAAATGGCCAAAAGGCACATGAAAAAAATACTCATCACTAATCATCAGGGAGATACAAATCTAAACGACAATGAGGTACCATCTCATACCACAGAGACTGGAATACATCACAAAGAACAAGAACAACCAGTGTTGGTGCAGATGCAGGAAGAAAGGGACTCTTCACTGCTTGTAGGAATGCTGTCTAGTCCAGCTTTTTTGGAAAGCAATATGGATATTCCTCAAAAACTGGAAATTGACCTCCTGTATGATCCAGCAATGCCACTCCTAGGGATATACTCTAGGAACACAATACAAAAATAC
>PVKC010049743.1:0-10677 GCA_004027635.1 Crocidura indochinensis
AAAAAAAAGTTACAATGAAAGGAAAAAACTGGGAAGGGGCTAAAGGTGAAATAGTGAATTCAGTTTTACTGTTGACAGCAACCTGGCCTCAGCTCCTACCTAGTCCTTTGATTTCTCCATTTGGACTTAGAATTCCTTTTTTGTTTTTGCTTTAGGGCCATGCCTAGCTATACTAGAGCTTGTTGGTTTGTGCTGAGGGATTACTTCTGAAGGGATTTTTGGGAACTATATGTGGTACTGAGGGATGGAAGCTGCATCTGTCTGTTTTACTGTTGTTTTCTTTAATGGCACTCACAGAGTTTTTGTTTGACCTTCCCAAAAGCAACGAAAATAGATCTTAGGTTCTTGCTGTTCTTTGGTTGTGTCAGTAATCTTAGAGACACTTCCGAGCAGCATTATGCTTTTGTTTGTTTGTTTTGGGTGGCCACACCCGGTGACGCTCCAGGGTTACTCCTGGCTATGCACTCAGAAATCACTCCTGACCTGGGGGACCATATGGAACAACAGGGATCGAACCAAGGTCTGTCCTAGGCTAGCGCTTGTGCTTGCAAAGCAGACGTCTTACATCTGAGTGCCACTGCTCCGGCCCCTAGCATTATTCTTAATTATGAAAATAGTAGAGGGGCCAGAGAGATAGCATGGAGGTATGGTGTTTGCCTTGCACGCAGAAGAACAGTGGTTTGAATCCTAGCATCCCATATGGTCCCCTGAGCCTGCCAGAAGCGATTTCTGAGCATAGAGCCAGGATTAACCCCTGAGCGCTGCCGGGTGTGACCCAAAAACCAAAACCAAACAAACAAAAAAACCCAAAAAAACAAAAAAAAAAGAAAGAAAAGAAAAAAGTAGGGCAGAATATCTGTGTACAGATAAATGGATAAACATAAATGCATAAAATCTTCTTCAGTCTTAACTTCTGTCATCCTCTACAATGTGAAATCTGAATACAATCTGAAAGATAGGCTATGTGAAATAATTCAGATACACTAATATATATGTATGTAAATATAGATAATGTGAAACCACTTACATGTGATCCCTAGGATGGCCAGTTTCATAGACAGAACAGGGTTGTCAGGTCTTGGGTGTTAACTGGGCACAGAGATTTAGCTTGAAATAATGAAAAGTTTCTGGAGGTGGATGGTGCAGATGGTCATACAACCTAAGTATACTTAAGGATGCTTGAAAGTGAATTTAGTAAAGTTTGTTATGTATATTTTACCACATTTTTTTGTTTGGAAGGGACATATGCAGCAATGCTTAGGACTTACTATTGATTCTGAGCCCTATCCAACATAGATTCCATAGTCCTCACTTTGGCCACATTTTTGCTAGTTTATGAATGGTAGACACTTGGATGACTCTCTGGTACCTATGTCAACCAAATGATTGGTATACACTAACCATGACCACTTTCTCAATGGAGAAACAGACTTCTAGCACCAGAGGGTACGATGAGGTGGAGAGAGAGAAGCTCTAGAAAGATTTCCTAAAGACAGACAAAAGAATTGATTTTCTTCCCTCCTTCCTTCCTTCCTTCCTTCCTTCCTTCCTTCCTTCCTTCCTTCCTTCCTTCCTTCCTTCCTTCCTTCCTTTTGTTTGTATTTTTGGGTCACACCTGGCGGTGCTCAGGGGTTACTCCTGACTCTACGCTCAGAAATCACTCCTGGCAGGCTTGGGAGACCATATGGGATGCCGGGATTTGAACCATTGTCCTTCTTTATGCAAGGCAAATGCCTTACCTCCATGTTATCTCTCTGGCCCCTGATTTTCTTTCTGAGGATGAAATCAGTCACAAAGTGGGCAATAAAGACAGACAGAAAAAACATGAATTCTTGATATGTCAGGACACTAAATTTCCCTTCTCTGAAGTTTAAATGCTTGAACATCTGAGTTCAATACTTGACACCTTCTGGCTCCCCAAGCACCATTACAATGGCCTTGTGTCCCCCTGCACACCTGGTACCAGAGCACGAAACCATCAAGCCTATATATCACCTATGTGACTATCACTGGAGGTGGCCATCAAGCCCCCCATCACATAACTCTCAATTCATTCTAGAATGTAAGTGTTTCCTCTGTTTCTTGTTCAGATCTGCCCTGCTGAAAACTGGATGAAGAAAGGAATGTGTCCTAGCCTCAAGAAACTTCAGACAGGGGATGGGAGGTGGCGCTGGAGGTAAGGTGCCTGCCTTGCCTGTGCTAGCCTAGGATGGACCGCGGTTCGATCCCCGGTTTCCCATATGGTCCCCCAAGCCAGGAGCGACTTCTGAGCACATAGCCAGGAGTAACCCCTGAGCGTCACTGGGTGTGGCCCAAAAACCAAAAAAAAAAAAAAAAATTAAAAAAAAAAGAAACTTCAGACAGCTTTCTACCATTCATCACTAGAAGAGAATATTCTTTCTCTCTGGCCATTCTAAGCCTGTATTCAACATTAATGAATATATAGTTTTTTTTTTTTTTGTTTGTTTGTTTTGGGATCACACCTGGCAGCTCTCAAGCTCTGTGTTCAGTGCTCAGAAATCACTCCTGGTAGGCTCAGGGGACCATATGGAATGCCAGAATTTGAACCACCGTCTGTCCTGAATCAGCTGCATGCAAGGCAAGCACCCTACTGCTGTACTATCTCTCCGGCCCTAATATGTCAATTATTATTGGAGTGTTCTATTGTCTTGACTAAGAGATCAAGCCACATCCAGAGGTACTCAGGAGTTATTCTTTGCTCTGTACTCAGGAATCACTCCTGGCAGGCTCAGTGGGCTATATGGGCTGCAGGAGATTGAACAGGAGTTGGCTACAAGCAAGGCAAAATGTACTATTATTCTGGCCCCCAGTCAACAGATTTTAAACCTCCTCAGGAAAGAATACATACTGGGCATGGAGTTTAGTGGAGAGATCTTGGGATTAACATAAGTTCAGTAGCAATAAGCAGAGCAGAGTAATTACATCCAGAATAAATTGAACCAAGTCATTGCTGGTGATTGAACTGAGTTGGGGTGGGGGGACAAAGAAGTGATTCCTACCCTCCACTCTGAGACTGCCAAGTGATACAAACCCCAAGGAAAGGTGATCTAAGGAGAAGAGGCAGAGACATAACTGCACACACAGTGTCAGGAAATATTTAAAAGACCTTACTGGGGCCAAAGAGATTGTCCAATGGGTAGGGCATTTGCCTTGCATATAGCTAACCCAAGTTCAATCCCCAGCATTCCATATGGTTTCCAGAGAAATCCCCAGAGTGATTTCTGAGTGTAGAGCTAGGAGTAACCACTGAGCACTGCAGATATGTTCCAAAAAGTGTGTGTGTGTGTGTGGGGTGAGACCATAATAAACATCATAGGGGCTGGAGAGATAGCACAGTGATAGGGTGTCTGCCTTGAATGTGGCTGACCAGGATGGACCCAGTTTGATTCCTGGCACACATATAGTTCCTCAGTCTGCCGGGGCTATTGATGAGTGTAGAGCCAGGAGTGACTCCTGAGCACCGCTTGGTTTGGCCCAACAAACAATCAATCAATTAATCAACCAATAAATAAAGTTTTCAAAAATAATCATCATCATCATAGATACCAGTGATTACAATTCTAAAACATTGCTTCTTGGCAAGACTTGGTGGATTTTAGCTGTGGAAGAGTGGAAGGTAGATTCCATAGGTGGGAGTGCCCAGGCCTTTTCACTATCTTACTCTCTAGACTTGCAATAACAGTTTCTTTTCTTTCTTTCTTCTTTTTTTTTTTTTGATTATGAGAACAGAGAATTGCAATAACAGTTTCAACACCATCATGAAATTCCTGTTCTCCCAGTCACAGATTCACCATAGCAACTGTTTAAGTTTTTTCACTTTCCAAACCTCCTACCTCTGACTTTCTTTTTTTCTCTCATCAGGCAAATCTGCTTCCTGTTTCACATGAAAAATAGATGCCATCTACCTCGAACTGCCCTCATCTTCCTCACTTAGTTATAACTGTATTCAACTTTGCCTCGACCCACGGATTTTGCCAACAGTGCTATCCAATAGAACTTCTATTTGCCTTTCACATAGCAAATTGACCCAGGTTCAATTCCTGGCATCCCATATGGTCCCCCAGTCTGCTAGGAGCAATTTCTGAGCACAGAGCCAGGAGTAAACCCTGATCACCACTGGGTGTGACCCCAAAAAAATTAATTGCCAAGACACTGTGCTTTTTCTCAACTCTATGATATTCCTATGCATTAGACTTTTGTTTTATTTTGTTTGGGGCCACAAATGAGAATTCTCAGGGATATTTCTGACTGTTTTCAGGATTGACTCTTGGTGGTATTAATGGGAGTACATATAGTGATGAAGTTTTGAACCAGGGTCACAGCAGACACAGCAGAAGTAGCCTCATGCAAGGCAAATGCCTTAGCTTCTGGACTATTTCTCCAGCCCAAACTTTAGATTTTTTTTTTTTTTGCTTTTTGGGCCACACTTGGTGATGCCCAGGGGTTATTCCTGGCTATGCGCTCAGAAATTGCTCCTGGCTTGGGGGACCTTATGGGATGCCAGAGGATTGAACTGCAGTTCGTCCTAGATTAGCGTGTGTGAGGCAAATGCCCTATCACTTGCACCACCACTCTGGACCCTAGATTCTTTTTTCTAAGTCTTTTCTTTTTTTTTTTTTTAATACCAAAATGTAGATTCTTTTTAAGTTTTGGTCTTTGTGCCACATCCAGTGCTCAGAGTTTACTACTAGTTTTGTATTCAGGGACTACACCTGACTACTCAGGAAACAAACTGAGATCAGCTGCATCCAAGGCTAGCACCTTCCCCTTATACTATTTCTCCAGTCCCCAAAGAGTAGATTATTTGGGGGGGGGCTATCCCCAGAAGTTTTCAGGGCTTACTGCTGAACCTGTGCTCAGGAATTACTCCCAATGGAGTTTAAAGGACCATATCCAGTCTTTTTGAAAGACGAGTGCCTTACTTTTATACTAGCTCTCTGGCTACTACTCCCACTTTCTGAGGGGTTGTTGGTTTCTTAGTGAGAAACGCTATCCTCTAAAATTCTCAGACTATCAGAGTTGTTGTCTTTTGAAGCAGCATCAGCAAGAATAAAATATTCCACTTTCTGGCTGATCTGTGTCATCTTGGTACAAAGCAGCAGCTTGATTTGCACTGCAGGTGTAGACTTCAGATACGGGATATCTGCCCAGTGTTCCTCATCTCTCTGAGCTTGACTGGACCCATGGAAATGAAGCCCTGACTCTTCCTTGCAATCCAGATCTAAAACTAGGGGCCTGGGAGATAGCATGGAGGTAAGGCGTTTGCCTTTCATGCAAAAGGTCATCGGTTTGAATTCTGGTGTCCCATATGGTCCCCCGTGCCTGCCAGGAGCAATTTCTGAGCATGGAGCCAGAAATAACCCCTGAGCACTGCTGGGTGTGACCCAAAAACCAAAAATAAATAAATAAATAAATAAATAAAACCAGATCTAAAACGAATGGTTTTGTATAAACTTGCATTGCTTTTAGCCTAGCAAAATCTGATTTCATTTCACCTAAATTCCACCTCCCAGATATGAGTATTTCCATTCCTTTGTGGTATCCTGCAGCTCTTCTGGTACATGCTCTCCTCACTGAATGGCTTAATAAAATAATTGTTACTCTTCCCCCACCACCACTTCATAATAGGAAGGGAATCCAAGTCTTCAAATATGCAAAATGTGTGCTTTACCACTGACCCTAAACCTTATCATATTGGCTAGCAAGTTAATTCCTAAGGTGTATCTTAGACTGACCGGGCTAGGTCAATGCACTGCCTCTTAAGGCACAGAATAGTGTGGAAGGAAATCTAGAAGTCATGCAGGAAATATACAGCATAGAATGACTGTCTTCTTCCCACAAATCAGATTCCCCTTATCAGCTGCAGATGGGAGAGTTGTGAGATGCAGAGGGAGGGGCCAGAGAAGTGCCTAGGACGTGTTAGGCCCTGAGTTCAGTCCCAGGCCTGCACCCCCGCCCTCAGCACTGCTGAGAGTGATCCTTATTAAAGAAAAAGAAAAAAAAAGCGGGGGAGGAGGCATTCATCCCCCAGAGTTCATAAACATCTGGAGCTGAATAAAGAGTTATTGAAATGAATCAATCAGTCTCTATTTGGGCTTGGGGCAATGGCTTGGGGCAATGGAAAGATCTCGGTCTCTTAGTGAAGCACAGTGGAAGCTGGCATAGGTTCCTTGACACTTGTTTGTAGGGTTGATCCTCTCCCCCAGCTGAAACAAGACCAAATAGTGGGGAGCAAAAGGGAAAGGGAAACAGAGAAATGGGAAAAGGGGTTTTGGGAAAGGGAGTATTCTAAAAATGCCCTCCCCTTAAACACCATCTTTGTGCTGGTATGTGGGGAAGGCCAGCAGAGGCGGGGTCATCAGCCAGCCTGGCCTGGAGGACATGACTTCTCTTGTTTATCATCAGTCACATCTGGGCCAGCTGCCAGGCCCTGCCCCTTCCCACTCTGTTGTCATTGGAGGAGCTCAAACTTAAAGAAGCTTCCTGTTAACAAGTTTCATTTCTTGTAATTGGTGGGTCTGCTGTAGTCAGTCTGGAAGTTCTGGGCCCAGGTCCAGTTTCGAACCAGAAGTGAGCCTCTCACCATGCCAGCCTGCTGCAGCTGCAGTGATGTCTTCCAGTATGAGACAAACAAAGTCATTCGGATCCAGAGCAGGAATTATGGCTCCATTAAGTGGTTCCTTCACATGGTCGTCTTCTCCTATGTTAGGTAAGTACGGTTGTGGTCATGACCCTCAATCTCTGCTGTGCTGGACAGCAAAAGATACAGCTTCCGTGTGTGCCTTGAATGCCATATTGCTTAAAAAATCTCTGCAAGCCTGACAGGTTGTTGGTGGAGGAGCAGGAGGGAGCAGCAGGCACAAGAGGGCTAAAGGGAAGATTGCTGCAGAAAAAAAATTATAGGAGACAAGTGAAAGAAACACTTGGTGTACATGAGGCCTGCCCAGGCAAGCCAGGCTGACATGCAGGGCAGTGCCTGGGAGAACTGCAGCTTATGATAATGCTGGCACTTTTCTGAACCATCACCACTTACAGAGAGGAATAAGATCAGACTTGAAAATGAAATTTTAGGGCATAAGGCATTAATACAGTGGGTAAAATGCTTGCCTTGTGTATAGCCAACAGGGTCAGGTTCAATCCCCAGCATTCCATAAGCCTATGTCACCCCTGTCTCCCACCCCCACCACCAAAAGGAGCAGTTCCATAGTCAGAGCCAGGAGTCAGCCCTGAGCACCACCAAGTACTGCCCAAAAAACAAAAAAGAAAGAAAAGACTGGGCCAGAGAGATAGCACAGCCATAGGGCATTTGCCTTGCACATAATCAACCCAGGACGGATAGTGGTTCGAATCCAGGCATCCCATATGGTCCCCAGAGCTAGGAGCGATTTTTGAGTGCAGAGCCAGGACTAACCCCTGGGCACTGCCAGGTGTGACCCCCAGAAAGAAAGAAAGAAAGAAAGAAAGAAAGAAAGAAAGAAAGAAAGAAAGGAAGGAAGGAAGGAAGGAAGGAAGGAAGGAAGGAAGGAAGGAAGGAAGGAAGGAAGGAAGGAAGGAAGGAAGGAAGGAAGGAAGGAAGGAAGGAAGGAAGAAAGAAAGAAGAAAGGAAGGAAGGAAGAAAGAAAGAAAGAAAGAAAGAAAGAAAGAAGAAAGAAAGAAAGAAAGAAAGAAAGAAAGAGAGAAAGAGAAAGAAAGGAAAGGCTACTTTAGGTTTTTTCCAGTGTCAAGAGATTCCTCTTGTTTCTTTAAAATAATAGCATATTAAGATATAATCTGCGGGGCCCGGGAGATAGCATGGAGGTAAGGCATTTGCCTTTCATGCAGAAGGTCATCGGTTCAAATCCCGGTGCCCCATATGGTCCCCCGTGCCTGCCAGGAGCGGTTTCTGAGCATGGAGCCAGGAGTAACCCCTGAGCACTGCCGGGTGTGACCCCAAAACAAACAAACAAACAAACAAAAAGATATAATCTGCACACTACATACATATCCTATTTAGAGTACATGATTCCAGGAGCAAGGGGGTAGGGCATGTGTCTTGGTTCAATCCCTAGCATCCCATATGGTTCCCTGCGCACCATCAGAAGTAATTCCTGAGTGCAAAGAGCCAGGAGTAACCCCCAAGCATCGGTGAATGTGCCCCTCCAAAAATGAGTGTATGATTCATACATTCATAGAGTTCTAGAATTAATACCACAAGGAGTTTGCCACAGTCATTTTTAGAATACTTTTATTACTTCAAAATGAAATACCGGGCCAGAGGTAAGGCGTTTGCCTTTCATGTAGAGGACAGTGGTTCGAATCCTGGCATCCCTGTGCCTGCCTTCCAGGGGCAATTTCTGAGCATAGAGCCAGGAGTATCCCCTGAGCGCTGCCGGGTGTGACCCAAAAACCAAAACAAACAAATAAACAAAAAACCTAAAATCCCACATCAGAGTTGAAGAGGTGGCTGAGGAACAGAGCACAATGAATCACATGTTTAAGGCCCGGGGTTCGATTCAATTTCCCACCACAAAAGGAAGACGGAGAAAGAAGAGAGGAAGAATGGGAAGTGAAACTGAATAATAAATAGTACAACAGGAAAGCTGACCTGAGTTTGATCCCTAGCACCCCACAAGGAAAAATCTCTGAGTGCAGAACCTGGAGTTAGCCCTGAGTACTACATATTCCTTAGTAAGGCCCCTCACCCCCACCCCATAGTTCCAGATATCTAGTGATGAACTTACTGTTTCTGTCTATGAATTTGCCTATTCTGGATATTTCACATAAATGGAATCATATAACAATGGCTTCTTTGTGATTACCTTCTTCCATGTAATATATTTTCAAGGTTTATTTATGCTATACTATGTATCTCTGTTTCATAAATCTTTAATGGTTAAATGACAGTTCATTGTATGGCTATACTCCTTTTGGGTGGATAATTTAGTAGTTTCCAATTTGGAGCTATTCTGAACAAAGCTGTGTTCAAGCTCTTGTAAGGATATATTTTCAAATTTGGGGATTATCCTATGAATGGAAATGGTCAGTCATTGGTATTTCTATTTTCAGCTTTTGGGAGGAATAATTAAGTATTTTTTAAAAACAGCTTGAACAGGGGCCAGGCAGTGGCGCTGGAGGTAAGGTGCCTGCTTTGCCTGCGCTAGCCTAGCACGGACCGCGGTTCGATCCCCTGGTTTCCCATATGGCCCCCCAAGCCAGGAGCGACTTCTGAACGCATAGCCAGGAGTAACCCCTGAGTGTCACGGGTGTGGTCCAAAAAACAAACAAACAAACAAACAAAAAAACAGTTTGCACTTTCACTTTCCCATTAGCAATGGGTAAAGGTTTCAGTTTCTCTATAGTCTCATCAACACTTATTATTGTCTTTCTTATGAATTAAAGTTATTGAGTTTATTGTGAAGTGCTATTTCCTCATGGCTTTAATTTATAGTTCTCTAATGACCAATGACTCTTATATATTATGGTGACAATGATAATGATGATGAAAATAAATCATATCTATATAAGCCAGAAGGTGTTGCTTTTTAGCTTAGGGATGTTTTATAATACTTACTATATCTACCTAACTGTAAAATTATCTCACATGCCATATCTTCAATCTCAGGTGAGCGAGTCTGAATCAGGGTCATGCATGAAATACTCCAAACCAGGCAAAGAGTGAACACATGTGATCTGATAGTCTTCTTGCCCTCGTTAGGAGGACAAGCTGCCAGAATTGCCATTTTTTTTGAGTACAGAGACCACCCCTGTGGGGGACAGTAAGAACAGTAGCTCAGGATATATTCTGAGCCAGTCCCACCCAGGTTTATGAGTAAGACAATCTCTGTTTTGGGGTATATCCAAGTTGTAAACAAACATGCAAAGGAACCAGGGGTGATTCTTGTTTTAGGTAAAATAAGGTGCAACTTAACACTTAACCAAATCACATAAGTTCTATGAACTTTAGTTTTTATTTTTTTGTTTTTGTTTTGTTTTTTTTTTGGTCACACCCGGCAGTGCTCAGGGGTTACTCCTGGCTTCATGCTCAGAAATTGCTCCTGGCAGGCACAGGGGACCATATGGGGCACCAGGATTCGAACTGATGACCTTTTGCATGAAAGGCAAACGCCTTACCTCCATGCCATCTCCCGGGCCCCGAACTTTATTTTTTTCACTGTTCATAAAGTTGTGATAAATAAATAAGGCCGGGCTTATGAGGATAAGCTATCACAAATTGAAGCTATGTTTATTTTTAAAATGGAGGGGCATACTAGATGGTGCTCAGAAAAGCATGCAGTGCCAGGGATAAAATACAGAGTTGCACTTGAAGAGCATGTGCTCTACTCCTTGAGCCATACTGCCAGTTCTAGAAGCTATTTTTTTTAATAATATAGGTACTTCCATATTTATTTATTCCTTTATTATCAGCGTAACCACATTCAGGCTTGGGGTTTGAGATATTTCACTAAGCCAGGGAGATAGTACAGGATTTAAGAATTTTCCTTGTGGGGCCTGGGAGATAGCATGGAGGTAAGGCGTTTGCCATTCATGCAAAAGGTCGTCGGTTCGAATCCCGTTGCCCCATATGGTCCCCCGTGCCTGCCAGGAGCAATTTCTGAGCATGGAGCCAGGAGTAAGCCCTGAGCACTGCCGGGTGTGACCCAAAAACCAAAAACAAAA
>PVKC010049744.1:0-10738 GCA_004027635.1 Crocidura indochinensis
GAATTACCTATAGAAGAGTCACTGGCCATGAGGAATAGAAGACCATCAAGGACATTTTAAAATAGTGTGAGAGAAAATGTTGCTAGGCTCAGTTCATGAGTCTGACATTAAAAAGGAAAAGAATGTTGAACTTCAAGTTTTATTTCCTGATCTTTTTTCCTATTGTGAGAGCATAATGAAATATATTCTCAGATTTTTCA
Organism: Crocidura indochinensis; assembly: GCA_004027635.1. Classification (NCBI taxonomy): domain Eukaryota; kingdom Metazoa; phylum Chordata; class Mammalia; order Eulipotyphla; family Soricidae; genus Crocidura; species Crocidura indochinensis. Next base: position 201 of record PVKC010049744.1, read on the forward strand.
GAGTTCTGAAAGTTTGAGACATATATAAAGGAATGCTTTAGGAGAAACAAAATGGTAAAAGATAATCCAGGAAAAACCTTGAGAAATGGGTGAATAAAGGTGATCAAATACTTCATGAAAGTTTGTGGATGACTATAAGAACAAAAAGGCACAAGAAAAACAAAACAAAGCATATTTATAATCTAGGAATGATTTTTTACTGAACACTTGAAAAAGAACAGCCTAGGGCCCGGAGAGATAGCACAGCGGTGTTTGCCTTGCAAGCAGCCAATCCAGGACCTAAGGTGGCTGGTTCGAATCCCAGTGTCCCATATGGTCCCCCATGCCTGCCAGGAGCTATTTCTGAGCAGATAGCCAGGAGTAACCCCTGAGCACCGCTGGTTGTGGCCCAAAAAAAAAAAAAAAAAAAAAAGAGAACAGCCTAAAAGTATAGTAAAATTCTATTTGAGGGCAGGTGGACATGACAAAAACAAGAATCTTTAAAGAGCTGGAGCAGTGGTGCAGTGGTAGGGCATTTCCCTTGTATGTCCTGACCTAGGACTGACTGTGATTTGATCCCCGGCATCCCTTGTGGTCCCCCATGCCTGCCAGGAGTGATTTCTGAGCACATAGCCAGGAGTAACCCCTGAGTGTCACCGGGTGTGGCCCCAAAACAAAAATCTTTAAAGACTGATTGGTCTCTTGACACACTCATTGTAGAGAGTCAATTGGAATTAAAATGCAATTTATTTCAAAGCTTAACGATGTCTATACTAAAAAGAATGGGAAAAGCAGGACATCATCAGAAAAAAACTAGTGAGGTTCTTTCATTGGACACTAAGATGAAGCATTAACGAGAGATATTACATAATAGTAAATATTGAGTTCAGAAACACTTGAAATTCTTCTGTTTGTAGAATTATTTCAAGACTTGAGTGATAATATAGTGGGTCTGACTCTAGCTTTGCATGTAAATGACCCAGGTTTCCATCCCAGCACCACATCCCAAATCACCAAAAGTGATCTCTGCACACAGAGGGAGGAATTAGCTCTGAGCACTGCCAGATGTGACCCCAAAACAAACTTTACTAGAAAAACATTAAAAATACTAAGTGCTTACAAAAATATCCTAGAGTATAATTTTTGTTTGTTTTTGGCCACACCCAGTAGCACTCAGGTTGCCTCTGACTCTGCACTCAGAAATCTCTCCTGGCAGGTGCAGGGGACCATATGGGATGCTGGGGATCGAACCAGTTCAGTCCTGGGTAGGCTGGTGCAAGGCAAATGTCCTACCGCTCTACTATTGCTCTGGCCTCAGAGTATAATTTTTCTATACTTCATGGACAAATTATATCTATATCTTAGAAATTATGTAAATTTCCAAGTAAAATTTTTAGAACACTGTGAAGATAGAGCAGTAGTGCAAAAGAAAAATCAATGAAGCTATTGACTGAAGGTTTTCAGGAAATAGATATGTCTAGCAATTTATTGTAAGATTTAAAAAATGTGTAAAGAATCTACTGGGAATGAAAATGATATGTCAATGTAGATACTGCAGAAGTGAAATGAGTATTATTAATAACATGCTAATACACTTGAAAAATTTCTAGAAAAAAGATTCCATTTTGATTAAGAAGAAATCAGGACCGTGAGCAGTCCTTGTACTGCTAAAGAAAAAGAATTAGCTAAAAATCTTTTCATGGTGTTTTGTTAAACTATAGACGGTTTTAGGATATTAAAAAAAACTAGATGGTTTTTATCAAACTTGACAAACATGGTTAGTCTTGACTTACATAAAGTCTTTAGAGAATAGAACGTCTTCTGCATTAAAATCATATAATAAGAGAGCCAGGGATAATGTAAGAGTAAAATTATAGGCCCCTTTTAGTCATGACTATGCCAAGGCAAAGTGAACACATCAAACATACCAAGTGGGAGATTATCCCACAAGAACACAGTTGGTATATTAGAAAACATACAAATACCATTGACCATAATTACAGAATATGTTAAAAAAAAAACTAAGAAGAAAGAGTAATCAGAGGGAAGGACAAGTAGGTGGCCATGCAAGTCTTTGGACATCATAGATGGGAGTTGGAATTTTCTGGGACAGCTTTGGTCAGGCTGATTGAGCTATAAAGGTTTGAGTTAGCATGAAAATCCCAATAGAGAAGAAATAGGTTGCTGCAGTTGTCTGCTTTTTAAAATTCATTATTGTAGTTGAGATAATAAACAGGATTACAGTAATTTCACACTAATGGTATTGTCCACCATCACTGCACCCCACCCAGTGCCCATGATCCCTCCCTCTCCAGCCCTTCTAACAATTCTCATGGCTTTCTTTACACCTTGCTGGTTGTTAGAATTAGTCTTAACCGGGAGATTGCCACCTGAAGGCCTGCAGGTTGTATTGTCACATGTTGACCATCCACGTGAACACTCGTGATGTTTATTTTTCTGTTCTATTTACTATGAAACCAACATGTCACAATATTTAACAACGAGATTTACAAGTCTGCATTTCCAGCTTCTCTTTATGAAATCAGACTGCCTGCAACTGTGAGCCACATTCCTCAAGGGTGACACCTGGAGGAAGTTGAGTGGCCCTGCCTATGGGCGGGAGCCAAGATGGACTGGTGATTAAGGGTTCCTCTACTTCTAGCCCTCTTGCCTTGGAGGCTCAGGGTCAATTGCCAGTTACCAAGGGTGCCCAGATGTTACCTTTCTGGAGCTATTTTGCTCATGTGCCTGTCCCTGTAACTATTAAATTTGATACCCCATATCAAATCTTCACTTCTCAGTTCACCCAATAGAATTTAATTTCATTTTCTATTGCACATTGCCAGTGAGAGTGAGAAGTCTGTGGGTAAACTGTTGTTGACTTGAATCCAGAATCATCATTTATTAGTAGATACCGTGTGATAGTCATCCAGGTTATGATTTCCAGGTAATAATTCGTGTGATAATTTCCAGGTAAATGTGCTGGGAGCATTCTTTGAAGTTTAGATTTAGCCACACGCTACATATTTGAGCCATTTGAACACATTATACCTATGGCATATAAATCCTTATTTATGACTACTTCCTTGCTTCCATATACAACCAGTTATCAATTTAAAAACTTTGCTTTCTTAGTTTTCAGTTTGGAGCCTTGCCAGGACTCTGGGGGAAGAATTAAGCCTTGGCTTCAGCCAGTTACCTCTCTGGTGTCTTAGTTGTTAGTTCTTCTGTAGCATTGTCAGGTGTCCTTACTGCCTCCCTGAATTCTTTCTGTACATTCTTTTTTTTTGGGGGGGGGAGGGGTCACACCCAGCAACGCTCAGGGGTTATTCCTGGCTCTATGCGCAGAAATCACTTCTGGCAGGCTCGGGGAACCATATGGGATGCTGAGATTCGAACCACTGACCTGCATACAAGGCAAATGCTTTACCTCAGTGCTATCCGGCTCCATGTACATTCTATTTTTTGTTTGTTTTTGCCAGTACCCAGTGACACTCAGGGGTTGCTGTTGGCTATGTGCTTAGAAATTGCTCCTGGTTTGGGGGACCATGTGGGTTGCCCGGGGATCAAACTGCTGTACGTCCTAGGTTAGCTCGTGCAAGGCAAATGCCCTACTGCTTGCACCACCGCTTCGGCCCCTTTCTGTACATTCTTGACTGTTCTAACCTTAGCTACTTCCTTAGACAACACATTCTGCCACATTATCTTTCAGAGTTTTATTTAAAGTGCCACATCCAAACAGAAGTTGATAGATGCACGAATATACATAGAATCAAAGTAGATTTTACCTAACTGAAAAATTTTATCAAAATGTTTTTTCATCTTCAACCTATTTTCCTTTTTTTTTTCTCACCATACTAAGTACACACTATTTTACACTAGTCTCTGCAGCTGGATTCTCTCCTCACCCAAGCCACTCCCGTATTAAAGATGTAACTTAAAGCTCTTTGAATCTCAGCACTTCAAAACACTTTTCTTAATTCTCCTGGACAGAGTGAATATTTCTTTGTTCTCTTGGGATTTTGTCCCCAGCCGTTGACAGAGTCTACCTAAAGTGATAGTTAGCTGTGTTTTCCCTTTTCTTTGATTTGAACCTCTGGGAGTCAGGGACCATTATTTTATTTCCTGTATTCAACTGTGATGAGCACAAGTTGAATAACACAAATAGAAAATTAGTTTATCTATGTAAGCCAATATGATCAAAATAAAAATTAAAAAAAAGTAAATTAGTTTATATAAGCCACTTGATTTTTTTTCCCTTAAAGGTCCAGTGTCCAATGTGACACCTTCAAAAATAGGATTTTAAACTTCCGCCCCACCCATTTCAAGATAAAATTAGTTCACTTGCTTTTATTTTTATTTTTATTTATTTATTTATTTTTTTTTTTGGTTTTTGGGTCACACCCGGCAGTGCTCAGGGGTTACTCCTGGCTCCATGCTCAGAAATTGCTCCTGGCAGGCACGGGGGACCATATGGGGCACCGGGATTCGAACCGATGACCTTTTGCATGAAAGGCAAACGCCTTACCTCCATGCTATCTCCCGGGCCCCTATTTTTATTTTTATTATTATTTTTTTAATTAATTATTTTTATTTACTTAAACATCTTGATTACAGATATGATTGTGGTTAGGTTTCAGTCATGTAAAGAAGTTCACTTGCTTTTAAAGAAGTGCTTATATAGGTATTCCTGCTTTGCAAAAGGTCACATTACACCACTTCACTTTTACAAAAGACTTTACTTGTTTTTGATAAAAGAAGGAATCTGAAGAGGATTTTTGCTTTCATGACAAGAGGGAAGATAGTGTTCTATATTTGTTTTGCAAGTCCTCCAGAGAACAGACCCCAGTCTCTTCTCCAGTGTCCGCATAATCAGCACATCGTTTTGTTTACACTAGGCTATATTTCCGGTTTCGTGTAATAGTTGATATGATTTAGTTGATTCTTTTTGGGTTTGGAAGTGCTTCAAAAAAAATTCCCTTTTAAATCAGTGGTAATTGTTTCTTTATGCTATTTTTGCTTTAAAGGAGGTTTTTATAGAAACTTCCTGTTTGTTAAGGAAACCTATATGTGTGAAATTAACAATACCTTTTGGGGGGCTGTGGAAAATAATTACAGCAGATAGAGTACTTGTCTTGCATGTAGCTGATCCAGGTGTGATTCCCTGATATTCCATATGATTCCAGAGACCTTCCAGGATTGATCCCTGAGTGCATAGTCAGGAGTAAGCCCTGAGCACAGCCGGGTATGTTCCCAAAACAAACATGCACATACTACATCATTTGTGCTATTTCTAACAGTAATGAAGCAACCAGAGAAATCAAAAATTGCATAAAACAGTGCACCTGGACTATTAAAGAGAGGCGCGCATGTCTGGGACCAAAGAAACAATACAGTGGACCAGGGATATATACCTTTTGTGCATCAAACCTTGACTCCATCCCAGGCACCATATAGTCCTGTGAGCTGCAGCATAGCTCTGAAGGCTTCAGGCATTGATGAATATGTCCCTGCTGGTCTCTTGAGTCATGTTGGGGTAACTTTTGATTCCTGGTGCCACAGGACCCAAGCAGAACAGTCTGTGCTTTGACACATCCCAAAATACCCAAGTCATAAAAACCCACCTAGTGAAATGACAAGGAGTCATTTGGTCTATGCTTTTACCATCAGGCAATGCATGAGCAGTCAGAGGATTCAGAAGTCAGAAAGCCATCAAAGGTCTTTTGGGGAGCAGAGGTGGAAATTGTATGTGAGATATCTATATTCGGTTAGTATCACATTTCTTGGGAATTGTGGGGGGACACCATTGTTTGTTAGGATGCATAGGTAGAATCATTTTTGTGTGAAATGTCATGTCAGCAACAACTAATTTTGGAATGATTCAGCCAAAATAGTATATTTTTATATCATTTGACAGAAAGGCAGAAAAATATACTATTTCCATATTAGTAAAACATAGGTTATAAGGTGCATTTATGAACATGATATGATTATTTCATGGGGTTATTCCAGTTATTTTTCTTTTTCATATAATCCTTATTGATGTGTCATTTACAGTACAATAATTAGTAGTTTTGTGTATACATCATTTCACTACACCCACAACCAAGGTATCCATTTCCCTTCACCAAGGTCCCAAATGCCCCTCCTATTTTACCCTCTTCCACCATACCTGTAAAGTAAGGTCTGTGAATTAACACTCCAATTTTGCTGCCTTTGAGAATTTTTCTCTCCCTTTTATTGTATCTTTAATTGTCACATATGAGAGAGATTATTTTCTGTGCATTCCTTCTGTCTGATTTCACTCTACATGATGTCCTGTGGTTCCATTTATATCACTGCAAAATGCATGACTTTGTCCTTTCTTGCAGCTGTGTAGTGTTTCATTATGCATAGTACAGATAGTCCACAATTTCTTGACCTCTTTATCCTAATCATCTATTTTTATTGTTTTCATGGCTACTATATACTGCAATGAACATTGATGCACTGCATGTCTTTTAGATTTAATGTGTAATGCACACATGTCCTTAGATTTAATGTTTTTGTGATTTTGATACCAGAAGGTGGTATCACTGGGTTATTTGGGAATTATATTTCAACTTTTCTGAGAAATCTTTATATTGCTTTCCATTAGATTGAACCAGACCACATTCCCATCAACAGTGAAAGAGGGGCTACATTTAAACCATACACCTACATATTAAAATTGCTTTATTTAAGCATTGTGGTTATGAAATTGTTCTTTGTTTGATGTAAGTCATACAATGTACATCATCTTTTACTACTGCACTCTTCCCACCACCAGCATCTCCCGTTTCCCTCCCACCTCCAGTCCCCACTCCCTTGCTCTAGGGCAGGCAATTTGCTTCTCTTTCTTTTTCAAATTGGTGGTGCTATTATCAGGACTAGCCTGTATGTTTCTCCATTTTTAGTGCCCAGTTCTTGTTCCAACTATAATTGTCCTAGTGGACCCTTCTCTACTCTAACTACACTCACCACTCTGTGATGAGGTTTCTACCCTGGCTAAACCTCCAGACCTTTGTCTCTGGGTATTATGACCATATTATCTCTTGTTCTTTTTATATATCCCAAATGAGTAAGATTATTCTATGTCTATCCCTGTTCCTCTGGCTGATTTCATTTAGCATAATAGTCTCCATGTCCATCTACATATAAGCAAACTTCATGACTTCATTTTTACTAATGACTACATAGTATTCCATTGTGTAGATGTACCACAGTTTTGTTAGTCACTCATCTGTTGTCAGACACCTGGGTTGTTTTCATATTATGACTATTGTCAATAGCACTGTGTTGAACATAGAGGTGCAGAGGGTATTTTTGTGCTCTTGGAGTATATCCCTAGGTCACCTACACTTTTTGATACATGCCTTTTTCACTGGTATGAGATAATATCTTATTCCTTTGATTTGGATGTCTTTGATCATAAGTGATGATGAGCACATCTTCATGTGTCTATTGGCCATCTACATATCTTCTTAAGGGAAGTGTCTGTTCATATCTCCTCCCCACTTTTGGAGAGGAGTTGTTTAATTTGTTTTTGTTATGTTCTGTGAATTTTAAAATATAGATCTTAAATATTACCCCTTTATTTGAAGTATTTATTGCATGCAAATATTTTCCTCTATTCTTTAGGATAGGAGAAAATCTTGTTAAAAATGGGTAGATAGGATAAAGAGGAAGAAAGACCCAGAAGAATTAGAGTAATACCCTATTTTTGTTCAGTTAGATATCTTTTTTTCTTTTTGGTTTTTGGGCCATACCCTGTGACATTCAGGGGTTACTCCTGGCAATGAGCTCAGAGGTCGCTCCTGGCTTGGGGACCATATGGGAAACCAGGGGATCGAACCGCGGTCCGTCCTAGGCTAGCGCAGGCAAGGCAGGCACCTTACCTCCAGCGCCACTGCCCGGCCCCTCAGTTATATATCTTGTGTATAGAAACAAATTCTTATCTACTAGGGATAAGAACCCATAAATTTTATAATACAGGTCGCCTTTCACCCTGAATACTTTTCATGGATGACTCGACTTAGACCTCATATGATGGAACATCGACTGTCTAACCCCGAATCCCAGATTCTAACTTTAGAGTTAGCACAATTCCTTGCAACAGCACCAGGAAGTAACCCCCCCTTAACCTCCCAGGAATCCCTAATGTTGCTCTGGTACCAACTTTCCCAGGGTAGGTTCATATAACATCCTGTTGATGAGGAAACAGCAATAACTTGATCTAAGGGCAGGTTGCTCTACCTCATCACCTAACAGTGAGATGAAATCAGAGGATACTCCTTTCTTTAATCTGTGCAAAAACTAAGATCACTATATATAGAAGACTCACTACAACAACTGTGACTGAGCAGAAATTCTGGAACCATAAAGAAAGACTCTATCCTAGACTTAGTCCTAGGATCTGTTCAAAAACCAAGATCTTTAATTACAGAAGACTGCATTTGACAACCACAACTGAGCAGAACATTTCCTGTTACAAAAAGAAGGACTTTGGGGATCAACAGTGAGTAGGTCTGGAACCTGTAACTGGGCTCTTGACAGTATGCTTCAATGGTGGAAACATCCTGCATCTCTTCGGCCAAGGGAATTTCCTTATTAATTTCCCTGATACTTGATGTGTCTATGCAAAAGCAAAACAAAACAAAACTTGCCATTCTAGCCCTCCTTTTTTCTTTTTCTTTTAAAATCATATTTATAACTTCTAAACAAAGGCTCCCACCTGCTTTCCATTTTTTAAAAAAACCAGAACCATAAATATGAATCATCTTGCTCTACCTCATATTTCTATGACTTCCTACAAACTGAGAAAATAAAAAGTGGATGGTACCAGGGGCCAAGTAGTCTCATGAGCATTGAGTGAAATAAAAAATGATCAGAACTAAATACCCAACCCAAAGCTAATGACAATAGAATCAAGGGACCCAAACCACAACAAGATATACACAAAAGGAACCTGTTACACGAGCAGTCCAAGGGGCTCAGGATGGAGATAGGGAACAGAGGCAAAAGGAGGTCAACACTGGTGGTGGGAATTGCCCTAGTTCACTCACTATGTGCCTTAAATATAATTGTAAAAGACTCCTAATTCACATTGATCTCAATAAAAATTAAAAAAAGAGTAAATAGGATAAAGAGAGAGACCCAGAAGAATTAGAGTAATTTCCTATTTTTGCTCAATTCTGCTATTATAAAATACTCGTGACTATTAAGAAATGAATGAGGATTTTTATTATTAAACAATTTGCAGGCATTATTACATAATTTTTATGAACAGCTAGTTTTTTTTTTGAAGATAAATGGTGGAAACAAAACATTTATGTGTGCGTGGCTTACTATTTAAAAGTGAAATCAGTACGGAACCCTGGATTTAGTTGTAAGACATATCAAGGAAGAAATGCAGCTCTGCCATTCATGGGAGGGACTTCTGATACTTTTATGGCTTATACTTTCACTTATTTTTTCCTCATTCTATTTATTTTATTGAGGTATTTTAAACATACTTTCCATGATTGTGCTAATGTTAGTTTTAGGAGTACAATTTTATACCTCATTATAAAGGTGGTTCCCACAATCACCTTTTTAAAGAAAGTAAACTCTGGAAGAACTAGACTAGATGTGTTGAATATAACTTTTCACTCTGAGTCAGTTTGGAAATATTTAACAAATCCTTATTTCTTTCATGACCACAAATCTGTTTAATCATCTTCCATTCTAGGTCTGTATTAGATTTTATTGATTTATTCACTTTGCCTGAGTGAAGGGGGGGCAACAACCTAAAACCTATATCTTTGCTTGCTTATATCGATATGATTGATCAAGGTGGAGATATCGATATATTGGTGTAAAAGGACAAATAAGAGATAAGACCATGTATTTATTACCCATTTATGTAATTACATGTGTCACTAAGGACAAAGGTCCTTAAAATAAAGAGAAAAGCAGAGGAGAAGCAGTTCCCTAGAGAAAGATCGAGAGATTGCTCCGTCTTCCCCTGTAAGAATTTTTTCTCACTGTGTGGTTTGCAGTTTTAGAAACCTGTTGGAGAATTTGACCATCTCTTTGGGCCCAACTCAATGGCTAAATATATGCTTGGTTCCAACCAAAAGAAAATGAAGGCTTTTCGAGATCTTTCATAGACCTTGAAGATTCACTTCCTTCCTCAGAGATTGGCCTTTGCCAGATTCTATGCGGAACAAACCCTAGACTTCAGCCCCATGGATGTGGTTGGTGAAAACGAGGCTTTGCAGCAGTTCTTCGAAGGTAAGAGACCAGTTTCTCTTGTGGAGTTATTGCCTCTGAGTCATGGTCCTACACACTGTCACTGCTTCACTTCCTGAGAATGCACATAAATTTGACCTTAGAAGAAGTGTTATCCTATTAATGCTCCTAAAATCAGAAGTGGAGGCTTGTTTATTTGCTGCATTTGTAGCATAAACTAGTAGTCTTGATAATGATTTTTAAAATACAGACTTCAGGCTGGAAAGAGAGCATGGATGGGCTAGAATATATCTTTTTTTTTTTTTTTT